>PVHP010018006.1:5215-33659 GCA_004024765.1 Zapus hudsonius | reverse complement strand
GGGGGGGGGGGGGGGGGGCCCCCCTCCAGGCACAGTCCCAGGTTTGGAGGGGAGGTGCCTCTCTGGCACTGGAGGAAATGGAAACTCAAAAGCTCGGCTCCTCCCTCTTCCCCTCAGGCCTCCACACACAGGAAACTGAAACTTTACCCAGGCTCCTCCTCCCCAACCCAAGCCCCCAAGGGGACACCTCACCTGCTGCCCTTGAGGCCTCCTGAGCCCTAAAAGAAGGCTTTCCTCTACCCCAGGCAGAGGGTGGTCCAAGGGTCCCTAACCCCAGGAACCAAGTGGCCTCTGAGCCTGGAAGCACCCACCTCTGAGTGTGGAAAAACCACCGTGGCTTTGAGTACCAGGGTCACAGGCCTGTGTCTCTCCTGGATTTGTCACTTGCACCTTTTACACAGAGACTTGAGCCCTGCGGAGCCCTGTCCACCATGGGCAGCAGGCAGCTCCCTGCAGGAGACGGACCTCCCCTGCTTCTCTCTTTCTTTGACCACTTTCCTACAAGTACAGGTCCTGATCACAACCCCTCCGTTACCTCTGTTGCCCCCTCTCCCTCCCATGGAACCCCTTCTTCCTTCTTTTTGTCCTCTCCACCACCCAGGCTGGAATGCTGCTGGCTCCATTCTGGCAGGTCGTGGCTGCATTGCCCACCTCAGGGTGGAAGCTAGCTTCCCAAGGGACCCTCCCCACCCTGGCTAACATTCTTTCTGCTCCCCTCTTCCAGGGTGTTCTCCAAGACTAGGACCACCTGCTTCTTTCTTTTAAATTCTCTAGGAAGAGAACACATTTCCTTTTGGGAACTAAAGGACCCTGAAAGAATTTACACCTGCTAAGCATTCCTGGCTGATCCATTAGTGTTTCAATGACCCGGGCCTTGGAATGCTGCATGTCCACAGCCAGAATACGTGGGGCTATTTTAGCCACTTTTTTTTTTAATTAAAAAAAATTTTTTATGAGGGTTTCCCTCTAGCCCAAGCTGACCTGGAATCCATTATATAGTTTCAGGGTGGCCTTGAACTCCAACCTCAGGTCTCCGAATTGCGGGGGTGGTGGTGGTGGTGTTTGAGAAAAGGTTTCACTCCAGCTCAGTCTGGTCTCAAACTGTCCTCCTACCGCAGCTGGGACGGGACTCCAGGCATGAGCCATCACTCCTGGCTTATTTTGGCTTAATAGCCTCTCTGTGTGACCTAACTTTCTGTGACAATTAGCTAAACCCTTAGCTTCCACTAAGCAAAGGTTAAGAATGCCTTTGGCCAGCATCTGCCTGCAGCACAGATTCCCCCGTTCCCACCACTGTACTTGAACTTGAAAAGAACCTAGGCTGGTGCCTTCTTCTAAAACTCCAGGAAAATGTCACACCGGAGCATGGAATTCGGGGTCACCTAAGTCTGTTCCCTGGCCACGGTCATTCATTTGGTTCCGAGATAAACTACATATTTTCTTTAAGCAAGATTTTTTTTCCCTCCCAGCTTTGTGGGCTGAGTCTTAAAGACCAATTTTGTGTTTCCAGAGCCTTCCCCAGAACTTGGCCTGTCTGAGTGATCTGGGGCTGACCTGTCCTCCAGCCATGAGAGGCTGGCTATTCTTTAGGGTCCAGAGGAAGGTGCTGGTTTCAGAGGTCCACCCTAAGCCCCATGGCGAGCCCCATGTGTCCAGCCTGGTCTGCCCTTCTTGGGGAGCCCCTACTCAGATCTTGAAGACAGATGCTCTTTAAGCTGAGCTGGTCCTGCCGGAACCACACTTCCTTGCTCTACCTCAAGAGATACCCTTGGCTCTCATATCCCCAAACCCAGGGTATTGTCCCCTATTCCTGGCCTGCTTTTGTGAGCAGCTGACTCACCCCACCTGAGGTCGCCCATCTACAGAGCTCCTTTCAGGGCCTCTTAAGCAGGGCAGTGGGCTTGAAGGAGCCCCAGGCCCCTTTAGACCTGCGATGTGAACTTCTCCTCCCCCTCGGAGGAGAGAACCATGAAGTGAAGAGAGGCAGAGACAGAGCTGGAAGGGGTGAGAATGGTTTATTTGAGGCACCATAGCAGCAGGAAGCCAGCGTGGGCAGAGGAGGGGACAGGGATTCTGGGGGCAATGGTCCTCCAAAGGCCCAATGAAGGGAGTGCAACATGGATGCAGAAATACCCGAGGAAGGGGCTTCAGCGGAAGCTGGGGCTCCCAGTGCCCCAGAAACTTCCAGTTCCTCTCTGCCCACCCTGGCACCAAGTGGTCTCACTCACACACGCACAACATCCTGCACTGTGCTTGCCCGGCACACTCACACGCTTCATTTGGCATGGGCCTGGGGCTTAGATGTCCCTCCCAGCGTGTCCATAGGACTCAGTACTGACCTGGGGCCCTAGCTGGTGGCCCTGGGGCAGATCAGATGTGGGTGCCTGGCCCTGGGGCAGAGGGTGGGGCCAGGCTGGAAGAGAGGCTGGCGCTGGAGTGTCTGATGGACTCCTGAGACCTAGAAGGGGCTGGACTTTTCTTCCTGAGCAGTGGGGAGTGTGGGGGCGCAGGGCCTGGTGGTCAGGGGCCCAGCCTCAGCAGAGTCAACAGACTGAGCAGGAGTCCAAGGCCCAGCAGCGGGGCGCTGGCCCGAAGCCCACGGCCAGCCGTGCTCAAATTGCACAGGAAGCTCTGGCAGCAGTAAGTGTCCACGGATGCCACACCAAGGTTGATGCTGGGGCCAGGACAGACCGGAGAGCAGCCCTTGTTCAAGGTGTAGCCAAGGTTGACATTCCCTGTGAGGAAGATGAGGCTGTGAGGAGACAGATGGGCCTGGGGAGAGGGGGCAAGTCCCTGCTGAGCTCTGGCCAGGGCTGGGGGATGGCCAGGAGGGGACAGTGCTCACCAATGCCCGCAGCAGCCGACATGGTCACACAGAATTTTTCTGAATCTTTGCATCCGACTGGCTTCAGGCAGTAAAAATTGCTCTTCTGATTGGTGCAGGAGAAGCACATCAGGGAGTGGGCTGCAAGAGAAGGGACTCGAGAGGTGACACCTGAGCCAGGGGACAACACGTATGTCTGGGCCAACATGGAGGTAAGTGGATTCCTCTGATAGGGGACAAGGGGAAAAGGGATCAGAAGGAGGGCAAGCCTCCTTGGAAGGTCTGGGGCCCCAAAGATCCCACCTTGCTCCACACCCAGAAGGATGGCCAGCAGCACCGGCAGGAAGACCCTCATGCTGGAGGTAACAGACATGTCAGGAATCACACAGCCAACAAGCTTGTCCTGCTGCGAGAGATGCAGGTGTTAGGGGGCCAGACTGCCTAGCCCACGGCATGCTTCCCAGTGGGGCAGGTGACCCCTTTGTCGATGGGGACCTGCCAGCGTTGAGTTGGATGACAGAGGGGCTTTCTGCCAATCCTCTCAGCACAGGTGTACTCCAGTTTACACTCCTTCCTAAGTTTGGGGGCACCCAAAGCCAAGTGAGGCATACCACAAACTCTCAGAATCCTACAGAAATGGAGGCTCGGGAGCAGCCAGAGCAGTGTTCCTGAGGTGGGGGGGGGGGTCAGCAGAATTAGGAAGTCTGAACCCCCCCCCACCCTACAGGAGGGAAACCCAGGCTGCAGGGTTTCTCTGACAGTTTTTCGGCTGGATGCAAGGGCACAGGGACTTCAAGATGATCCCAGGGGTATCATCCATTCCCTTACCTGTGTCTGGGAAGTTGCTCAGACTAGAGGCCACCTGTGACAGCACAGCCAGCCTGGAGGGGCTGCTCAGGGCTGGAACCTGAGGTACTAGGTGGAGAAAGCTGGAGACAGAACCAGCTGGGTTTCAATTTCCTATTTTGAGTACCACTAACCCTGGTGTGGAAGGAGCCCCGTGCCTTCTGCTGGGGTCAGTCCTGGGTTGGAAAAGGTCATGCCAGAGGCAGGGAGGAATGAGGGGATTTTGCGAAGGCCTTGGAGACCCTGCAGGAAGAGCAGGCGAGGTCCTGAAGGCTGCATCCTACGTCTCGCTGGTCCAGCTCTGGACCTCTGTTGAGATCTTGGCGTGAAAAATGTAAGCCCCAGGCGGTCAAGTTCGAAGCCAACCCAAGCTGGGAGGAAGGAATGTCCAACCCCCCTCTCCACAAGGAGGAGCGCGCGGCCGTCTCTAAGGAAGCGCAGGAACGCACAGCAACCAACAGGTCCAGGGGGCACCCCACCGTCCACTACGAGGGAAGAGGGCCGAGAGGAGTGGATGGGAACCAGTTGGGTAGGGCCGTCTGGGGCCCAGGATATCCTCCGCAGCCTCACGGGGCTAACCTGGGAAAGCCAGGCGTCTGTCCAGCCAGAGGCTGGAGCTGGCACGACAAACAGCTCTGGCTGGCCACCTGGGGCAGGGTAGGCTGGTCCTGCCTCCAAGTAACCCGTCCACCCCGGAGAGACAACCCTCTCCCTCCGGCTGGGGTCCGTCAGTGCGCGGGGCCGCGCGTCCGCGCAGCGGTCTGGGAGGGTGGACCTCTCCGGGGTCAGGGATGCTAGAGGAAGAGGGGCGCGCGGGAGGGTCCTCGGCCATCCGCGGACCCAGATCCTCCGAAACCGTGGGGGAGGGCTGGAAGATGGGCGCAGAGGCTCGGGCCCTCCCCGGGCCGGCGATTCCCAGCTTCCCCAGCCCGGGATGCGGAGACGCGCGCACCGCGGCCAGGCCGCCCGCCCCGGGCGCGTCCCAGCCGGGGCCCGGTCCCGCGGACTCACCGCCCCGAGCGAGGAGCGGCCTCCAAAGGCTCCCGATCCCCGAGCTGGCGCCCAGATCGCGGTAACCAGGAAGCTCCCAGGCAGGCCCCGCGCCGCGGCCAGATGGCGGGGGCGGGGGGACGGGCGGGGCGGCGGGCTGGGGGCGGGTCCCGGCGGCGAGGACCGCCCCTGCCCCGGCCTGGGGGTCCGGGAACTGCGTCCCGGGCCACGGCACGCCCGCCCCTGCGCCTCCAGACCCCGGAGCCAAGAGTCCACGGAGACGCCCCAACGTGTGGCTGGGCCCACCCTAGGGTCCCCACCCTGTGTCCCCCGCACAAGGTGGCACTTGAGCGACCGGCCGCCTTCCATCCCACCTGCTTGGGCTTCCTGCCCGCCCTTCCTCCCCCGCAGGACAGACCTGGGGAAGCTGGACAGGCGGCCAGGTGCGTGTGGTAGTCACACGTGGGCCTGCGCATTCTTGGGGATCCTCGCTGCCCCCGCTTTAGAGATGGAGGTCCAAAGAAGCTTCAACGTCTAGGTCGTCAGGAACCCCAGGGCCAGCCAGTTGGGGCGAAGGACGGGGTTGGAGGACGGAGGCATCGGTGGCACTGACCGAGCAGTCCTGTCTCTGACCCCTTCCTTTCCTAGGTGCCAGCCTGCCTCCTGTGCTGGGGGCAGAGACCAGGCCCAGCGCTGCGGGGAGGACGGCTTCTGGCGTGTCCCCCCTCTGCCTGCAGACCCACCTGCTAGTCAGCCTGACATGGTAGAAAGAAGCCCCCAAAGAACCTCAGGATTCTCCCAGGACGCGCTCGCTGCGTGGATCCTGTACCCACCGGAACCTAGAGTCCATTTCTGCTTTGGCTGGCCTGAGGAGGCCAGGGCACCCATGGTGGGGAGTGGGCTTGGCAGTCAAGAGAGGGCCTGAGGAGGAGGCTTCTTGGTCTAGGGAGGGAGCAGCAGAGAGGGTTTATGAGCCGGGTCGGTGGTTGGTTAGGGTGCACATGGGGCCGGAGCCAGCCTTGTGGAGGTGGTACGTTTGTGTAGTGAAAACAGTGTGCCATGGAGATGTGAGCTGTGGTAACCGAATAGATTGCTGGGACTGAACCAGAAACTGTTTGAGGTCTGTGGATATAAGCTTCGGACAAGATAAGAGGCTAGAGAAGGCTTGCGGTCACTCCTTTGTCTGTATCTGTGGGGTCATAGTACTTCCCAGAAACCATTGTCAACCAAATGCATCTTGTGACTTAACTGGCCCGGCCCTTTTGGCTGTGAATTCTGCAAGCTGATCCAGAAAGGAAGGTAGGGGCGGAGGTGAGAGCAGACTTCTCTGCGCTTTCCAGGCTCCTGTCACGTACACATCTCTGTACTGAGCTGTAAGAACCCCTGACAACTGGGGTGGGGGCCAATGCCTTTTTCTACGCTTAGCCTGCCCGGTGTAAAATAATAATAATACACTATGAGGATGGTCATGTTCCTATGGAGGGAGTACGCCGTATGTGCCAATGATGTGATATGATGGATAAGTGGCAAGTATCTTTTTTTTGGTTTTTCGAGGGGTCTCGCTCTAGCCCAGGCTGACCTGGAATTTTCTATGTAGTCTCAGGGTGGCCTTGAATGAACAATCCTCCTACCTCTGCCTCCCGAGTGCTGGGATTAAAGGCGTGCGCCACCACGCCCGGCTTGGCAAGTATCTTCAGAGTTTGGGGAGGGCCATGTTTCTGTGGATGCCCCTCACAGGATCCCCCCATCCCCCCCCCCCAGGCCAGCTGGCTGAATGCTTCTGGTGCTTGTCCCTGACAGGTGGAAGGCAGAGCTCTGTGTGTGTCACAAGATGTTGCCAGTCAGTGATGATCCATGACAAGGGTTTCTACATCAGGCCCACCCAGGGACTGTAGCCATCTCGTCCTCATGGTGGTACAGAACTATCCATTTAACCCACTCCAGGACAGGGCGGGCCCAGATGGGAGATTCTCCCCATGACTCGGGTAGCTTCTCTGGCTACACCCAGACCTGGGTTCTGACCTGTGTGGCCAGTGACTTCTGTTTGGCTCCCCTTGTCACTGTGCTCAGCCAGCCCTGCAGCCCTCGTGCCTTGTGACTGGGAGATTCAAACTTCCAGTGGTTCTTGGGCAGCTGTGCCCTGCACAGTCCTGCTTTCCGTCCCCACCGAGGGAGGCTACAGTGAGGGTTAAGGATGACAGGGTCCGGGAAGCCAAATCGAGGAGTGTCCTTGCAGTATCCACTTTGCTAGAGGTCAAAGAAGTGGCTTCTCCTTACCTCTGTCTGCCTGAACGAGTTCTCTAAATCTGCTTCTCCTTAAACTCAACTTTAGTCCTTCCCAAAAAAGGAGTTCTCCTTCCTCTGGTTTATTCCTTCCTGGAGGATTAAACCTGATCCCCATGTGGAAACCTGGCCCTCAGGGCTGGTCAGTTCCATTCCTACCAGCGCCTAGAAAAGACCCCAGTTTGGGTCTCTAGGTGGGCCTTTCCATTTCCAGAACTCCTTCCCAACACACAACACAGGAGCCTTGCCTTCCTTCCGCTAAGCCCTATCTGTACGCTAATAAACTCGCTCTGAACTTTGCCCTCTGGCCTGTGGACTTCAGTTCTTTCGAGTTCCTAAGACAAGAGCCTGAAGAACAGTGACTCAGTGAAGGTTTTCTGTGATCCTGACAGTCTGGCATCCTAACTCCGCGATTCCAGCCCAACCAAGAGCCAAGAAAGACTCTGGTGTTCTCTAATTATCCCAGATTTCTGTACCCCCTTGGAGGTTGGTGGGAAGCTGCCCTGAACCCCCTGGCTGGGCTTTCTGGGCACCTGGACCTGGTGGATCCATTCTTCCAGAGCAAAGGTGACGGGAAATTCAGCCATCTTGATTATTCTGGCTGTGTGACAGGATGGCCGGCTATTCGCAGTGTGACTTGACCTGGAGCCCAATGGCACTGTCCCTGTAGCCAGTGAGCTGGGCGCTTGATCCCTGTGAGATGTCTCACGGTGGCCTTGGTGGTGGGGTCTACTCAAGTTGCTTCATCCAGACTTGTCTGTCCTGGATACAGAAACACCCACCTCAGCTGTCCCCGGGGACGCTGAGGGACAGGACAGCCTGGCTTTGCCCTAGCACTGGGCATGGACGGCTTATCCTGGGATATACTTCCTCCTGGGATGGGGTTTCTTCTGCCAGGAAGCTCTGGGAGCCACGTAGAAGACTAGTCTTTCTGTGTCTGGGCAGCACCTTCTGAAGATGTGACTGACCTTGAGCATTTCCTGTCTGAGTCCTGTGACTTTGTCCTGGGAACTGCTGGACGCTGGCCAGCCCTCCATCTGCTTGATTCCTGTGTCTTAGCCTTAGGAGTTCTGTGACTCATAGCATTCCATCAGCCCAGAATCTGTTTTTCTAGTTTGGTCTATGTTCCTGGTAGAGATTTGGCACACTCCCCTGGTACAGAGCTGGGTGGGGGCCAGGAAGTCTGGAAGTTCTTCCCGTAGTCAGAAGATAGAGGAAGGAGCCCCCTCCTGTGCAGCCTGCTGAGCTCGCCCCTAGAGGGGCTGCCCCCCCTCTTGCTGGCTAAGCCTTCCCACTGCGCAGCCTCTTCCCAGCAGGCCGCAGTGAGGAAGCCCAGGGTAGGGTTAGTGAGACTCACCGCTCCATGCAGAGCAGAGCGGTACCCCCATCAGGCCCTGCCAAGGATCCGGAGGCTGGATCTCCACCCTGGAGTCCTTTCTTGGGGCGCCCCTTGCTAGTAACCCTGTTCCTTCTGGAGCCTTTTCTGGTGTAGAACCACGAGTTCTGGGGCTCCCGGCATGCCCTCAGTGTGAACAAGGATGGGAAGCAGACACTCCACTCATTGACACCAGCCCAGGGTGGAAGCGACTTCCCTGAGAAGCCAAGGCCCAGTCAGAATCGGATGACTGGAAGGCTGGGACTCTGGAAAGACAGTGACCTCCTAGGCCCTCGTGAGGTGCTAAAAATGAGAAGACTTGAACCGCCTAAGATCATTCTATATCAACCAGCATTTGGGAAGTAGAGGCAGGAAGGTCACAAATTTCAGGTCATCCTTGGCTACATAGCAAGTTTGAAGCCAGCCTGGGCTACATGAGACCGAAGACAAGAACCCGCTGCCCAGTCAGAGATAGGTGCAGAATGATCTTGTTTTTGCTTTTTCAAGGTAGGGCCTCTAGCCCAGGCTGACCTGGAACTCCCTCTAGTCCCAGGCTGGCCTCGAACTGCCTCCTGGTGTTGTAAAAATATCCCGTAATAAACAGACAAAGCCTTTGCAGCAAGAGGAGAGGGGAGTTTAATTTACACCCAGGCCCCGGGGGTCAAAGCTTAGAGAGCTCTTGGCACCGAACCCCAGTTACAAAGAGCTTTTTATAGTAGTATACAGACATGTGTACATAACATTTAGGCATGTGTCATGGTTTGATCCAGGTGTCCCCCACAAACAAATGAATGTGTTCTGATAGATGGATCCTCAGCTGATGGCAGTTTGGGTTTTACAACCTCGATGGAGCTGTGTTGTTGGGGGTGGGCTTTTGGGGGTTATAAGCCAGCTTCCCCTTGCCAGAGTTTGGCACACCTTCCTGCTGCTGTTTGCAGTGCTATGGCAGAGGTGATGTCCAGCCCTCTGCTCATGCCATCGTTTCCCCTGCCGGGATGGAGTCTCCCCTCGAGTCCGTAAGCCAAATAAACCCTTTCCTCCACAAGCCGCTTTTGTTTGGGTTCTTTCTGCGCAGCAACTGGGAAGCTGACCGCAACAGCATGTAAATTACACGCACCTAGCAACTCACATTTCAACAGGTTTCAGGAAATTCAGATACTCTCCCCAGGTATTCTCCGGCCTGTCTCTCCCAACCTGCTTATCTCACAGAACTTCAGACAGTCTCCCGTCTCATGCAATGAGATTGGCGGACAAATGTCAGTAGGATGTGACTGATTACGGGGAAGGGGGGCAGTGAGCTCACGCTCATTTTGCTACACTGGGATTAAAGGTGTGCTCCACACACCCAGCTGGTGCAGAACGATCTGAGCCCTGTGTTGAAATGACAGTCCCCTGGCGCGCTGGTTTGCGCTTGGTAGTATTCCTTTTCACCCTTTAGTCTTTTTGCCTTGGTTTAGTTTGATGAGGATCCTGTTTGAATGGTTTTGCTTATTTGTTTTGTTTTCTTGGACTTTTTTTCTGAGACAGGCTCACTCTCTAGTCCTGGCTGACCCTGAACTTGCCTTAATCATCCCACCTCAACTTTGCAAGTACTGGGATTATAGGCACGAGATATTATATGGAACTTTTTTTTTCCATAATGAGTTACAATATTTAGTGGGCAAACAATGCGTTGTTCTCCCCAATTCCCCGCTGCCCTCCCCTCCCCACTCCGCTGGATAACCTCCTCCATGGGTCGTCTGGATCAGTCCTTGTGACAGAGGACCATGGATAGCCTAGTATTCAGCCAGGTTCTCCTGGCCATATATGCAACTTTTTTTTTAAAGATGTTTTAAACTTTGGCTATGCTTGGTCAATTCTAATTTGGGGGTCCTGGGAGATGGTTCTGCAGGTAGAGTTCTTGCCATGTAAGTATGAGGACCTGAGTTCACATCCCCGGCACCCATGGAAATGCTGGCATGGTGGTGCTTCTGTGCAACCCCCAAGTCAAGAAGGTGGAGACAGACAGATTTCTAGGCCTTGCTGGCTAGCTAGTCTACCGAATTGGTGACTTACAGGTTCAGTGTGAGACCCTGTTTCGGTGGTGGGCTGGAGAGATGGCAGCGTTGGGAGGAGCTTCCTTGTCTGGAGTTCATTTGCAGCAGCAGGAGGAGCAGGGGTGGACCCGTGCTCTCCCCACCCATCAAATAAATAAAATATTAACAACAGCAGCAAGAAGGTAAGTGACTAAGGAAGATTTCCAAAGTCTCTGGTCCCTGGCTCCCACGGGCACCCATGCACGCACCCACAAGCATGAACACACACACATATACAAGGCAAAAACTAACTTTAATTCTAATTCAACCGAGCTGGGATTTCCAGAGCCTTCTTGAAGTGCAGGGCGGCTGCGCTGCTGCTCTGCAGACCTTCGTCCTGAAGTCTTAGCAACAAAACAGAAGTGTTCAGCAGACAATGGCTCTCAACACCCCCTCTTGGTTCTGAGGATCACCTGTTGCCTCTGCTTCGTGGAATCGCAGCCTGGCTGCCACTGTGGGCCTCGCTGCTGGGGACTCACACCAGTGCGGTAGCCCCGCTCAGCTCATCTCTTCACCAAGCTGGAGCTGGGAATGTCCTCCCAGGAATGTCACTAGCACCCCTGGAAGTCCAAAAGGTACACATGAGCCTATACTTACCTAAACACGCTATGCATGTGTGCGCCAAAGCTGGAAAGTGCTAGACTTGGTTATAATGTTGTGTAATTTATAATGGTAAACACTGTGGGCCTCAAGTTAACCTTAAAGGGCCCACCAGGTCCTTTGCCGCAGCTGCCCGAAGTCATCTTTGAAATACAGTTTTCCTTTGGGCTGAAGAGATGGCTTAGCGGTTAAGGTGTGTTTGCCTGCAAAGCAGAGGAACCCAAAAGTTCGATTCCCCAGTGCCCACGTATAGCCAGATGCACTAGGTGGCACATGTGTCTGGAGTTCGTTTGCAGTGGCTGGAGTCCCTCGTGCGCCCATTCTCTCTCTGTCTGCCTCTTTCTCTCACTCTCTCAAATAAATGAATAAATAAAATATTTTTTAAAATGACACTCACCGGGTGTGGTGGTGCACGCCTTTAATCCCAGCCCTCGGGAGGCAGAGGTAGGAGGATCACCATGAGCTCAAGGCCACCCTGAGATAGTGAATTCCAGGTCAGCCTGGGCTAGAGCGAGACCCTACCTCGAAAAGCCAAAAAGAAAAAGAAAAGAAACTCCTTTTACAAATTGGTTTTTCTTTGATTATTTGGTAAAAATTAGCGTTGCTTCTGAGCCAGAACGGCAGCTCCTGCCTGTAATGCCAGCTCTGAGGAGCTGTGGAAGATTCCCGCCAGATCAAGTTCAGCCTGGGCTGGATATGGAGACCTTGTCTCCAAAACGCAAACAAACCAACATGAAGGAGGCAGCCTTGCAGGACCCTTCTCAAGCTCCAAGGTGGGGAAGAACTGGGCTGGGACAGGGCTGGAGCCAGGGGACAGGGGCCAACACTTCTTAGCGCAGAAGTTAGAGCAGAAGGCCTCGGGAGCTTTATGGAAATTAAGATAGGACTGGGCACCTGAGCTGTGCCTTAGCCCGTGTCCCCATGTCCGCGTGGTGCATGACTCTGGAGGCTGAAGCCAGCCTGGGGCTTCATAAGGAGTTTCAGGTCTGTCTGGGTTAGAGTGGGGCTCTGCCTCTAACAAAGCAGGGTTCCCAGTTAAATGCCAGCTGCACTTAGTGGGACCTGGACGAACAGCCTGCACTTTGCCACGTTCTGCCAGTGGGAGTAGACGGGTGGCCCTGCTAAGTGGCACTTGGTGAATCCCATCTTCCTTCTGGTTGTGAGGAAAGGAACGAGATTCAGTCGTGCCCGCAAAGCTTGCAGTGTCCTGACTTCTCACAAGCCCGGCCTCTTGTCTCTGCCCTGTTCCTAACAATATTGGGAACGTGAGAGAGAGACAACTTTTTGTATTTTTTTTTTTGAGACAGGGTCTCCATGTGTAGTCAGGGCTAGCCTGGAACTCACTGTACAGACCAGGTTGACCTTGAACTTGCAGCCACCCTCCTGCCTCTGCTTCCTGAGTGCTGGAATTAGAGGTGTGTTATCACTATGCTCAGCCTGGCGAGGAACAGTTTTATTGGGAAGGAAAAAAAAAAGGTATTGTGTTATTTATTTATTATCTGACCTCTGTAATGTGACTATCCATTGAATTCCCCTGGAATCTGGCCCAATGCCAAAACAATAGGACAAATAAAATGATGAGAACAAGAACTGTAGTGGCCAGGTGCGGTGATCCACACCTTTAGTCCCAGCATCGGGGAGGCTGAGGCAGGAGGATTACTGTGAGTTTGAAGCCAACCTGCGGCAGCAGAGTGAGTTCCAGCTTAGCCTGGGCGAAGGTGAGACCCTGCTGGCATTAAAAGAAAAAGAAAAAAAGAGTTCTTGTGACTGGGACTTTGAAGACCAGTGATCACTGGAACACCACTGCATCGGAGGTGACAGGAAAGGTTAGAAGCTAATGAGACCATTGTTGGCTCAAGGAAGCGTCTGCTCGGTGGGCTCAGAGACACGCAGAGGATACGCTAGGATGCCTGCAGCCCACCTACCATTCCCCATGCTTGGCAGCTGTAATGAGACACCCTCTCCAGGTGCCTCTAAATATTGCAGAGGGGAGGAAAACTCAGGTCTAAGTCATGATGGCTGGTAGCTCATTTGATCCAGAGGCTTCTTCCTCCTAGCAGCTAGTCCCCTCCTGTCCTGCCTACTCAGCCATGTTTATCAGAGCACATGAATGAGCCTGCCTTCCCCTGGGTTTTGAACCACACTGGCTTCCTGCACAGTGTGTTGCTTGCCTGACGGGGGGCCGGAAGGAAAGCTAACACCACGATGAGGGGGTGCCTTATGGCAGATCAAAAGCCGAATTTGCCTTGGGCTGTGGGGCCCTTTAGGAGCCATTTGCCTCTGGCCTCCGAATGTGAGCTTGTGTCCTCATGGCTTTTAGGTAGAACTGTTGGATGCATCTTTCAGATGAGCCGGCCTCTAGTGCCCCCCAACCCTAAAGCAGAAAAGGAGGTAAGAAACCCACCCGTGTAACTGCTGCATGAGCTGATTTAGGACTTCCACGTGGAGCCTGTCATTGAGGCTAACTTCAATCCAGGCCTGCTCACTCCTGTTGGCTCAGAATAAACTGTCTTCCCGTTTCCTTGAAAGCAGAACTGTCACAGACACCTGTGTGGTCAAGCGCTCGCGTCTCAAAGCGGAGCTGGCAGTGGCTTCTCCTTCTCCTGCCTCTGCCATGTGGTGATCTGGGGCTCTTTCCTAGCTGCTGTGGCCCCAGGAACTTCCCCTAACTTCCTCCCCCACCTCAGGGCCTTTGCACAGGCTGTTCCCAAGAGGAGCAGAGGTGACTGCACGCTTCCCTCACTTCCCTGAGCTCCCTCCTGGCCCCAGGTGAGCCTTCTGGGCCATGTGAACACCTGGTACCTTGCCGTACGTGCGCATGCTCCTCGCCTCCCCTGCCGCTGATTTTTAGGCTCCGGAGTCCCCATTCCTCCCGTGTTCTTTGAGTGGAAGCACGTGGGTGGAGGGGTGGCGTCACGTTGGCCCAGAGCCCCGTAGCATGATGTCATCACGGTAAAGGAGGTGTGGGACTCCCCAGTTCCTCCACACTGTGAGAGCTGACTTCCCGTATATGGACACCCTGGGGTGCTTCTGGATTGCCAGGGGCCACCTGGGTTAAAGGTCACTGATGTCCGCAGAACCCCGTGACCACCAGGGAACAGTGCCATCCCAGTGCATGTTCTAGGCGTAACAAGGAACCCTGCCCGGACCCCCATCACAGGCTTTGGGAGTGGAGTGCCAGGGCCATTTGCCCCCAGACTTCTTCCTAAGGATCCTCATGGCCAGGGGGCTTCACCGTGGGAGGCCATGGGCAGGGGCTGGGTTTGGGAAGGGGCCAAGGCCGCCGCGGCATATCTGAAGAAGTCATCACCTTCTAGCTGGAGAGTCTTTTGCGTCCCCCTGGCTCTTCCACCTGCCAGGCTGACTCGGCTTCGGGCTTTCCTGTCAGCCACAGGAATGACTGCTGCTTTATGAAGCAGGGCTGGGCCTCCTGTCCTGGTGTCCGATGGGAGCTGGGCTGACAGTGGCCCCAAAGCACAGGCCATTGGCCGGACACGTAGCCTACAGAGCTGCCAGCACTGACCAGCCTCGCTGTGTTCGAAGATGGGATACATCTTGGTGCCCTCAGCAAGACTCCTGGGGGATTCCCCCAACCCAGCGATGCTCAGGACAAGCCTGCCTTGGGGTTCAGACATGCTGGGGACTGCTTCCGGCAGCTGAGCTTGGACAAGGGGCGAGCCTCTCTAAGCCACGCTTAATCCTGGGCATCGAGAATTCCCCTCATTGATCTCTTCTCTAGCCAAGGGGTGTGGGTGGCCTACAAATCACACACCTGCCCTCCACTTCCTCCAGGGGCGGAAGGCACAGAACTTTTCTAGGGTCTTTGGGGGGCAGTGGTTGGGGTCCCAGGAAACCACGATGCTACATGCCCGGCCGGCAGAGCTGCGGTCTGAGGCCGAGGCCTTGTGATGGGAAGTTGAGACACTGAGACCAAATGCGGGTTCCTGCTCATGGTCTTTCGGTCAGCATCTGCTTGGGGTCCTCACAGACATAGCGAAGGCTCACTTCCCCACTTCAGCCAAGCAGAAGCCTACAAGTAAGATCACAGCCCACCACTGCTGGCTGAGCTGGAGGCCTGCTTTTCGCCCTAGCCCTCTCCACGGGAGACCTGAGTGTCTGCAGGCTGTGGCTCAGAGTGACAGCCTTCTTCAGCCTCAGCTCCGAAGTCACCTGGGAGTCCTTCTCTTTCGCTCTCCCCTTTACTTTCTTGAGACAGGGTCTCTCACTGAACCTGAAGCTCAGTGGGTTTGGCTAGACTGGCTGATCAGAGAGCTTAATGATCCTCCTGTCTCTGTACCCCCTCCGTGTTGGAGTCCCAGGCATGTGTGAACATGCCAGGCTTTTTTTTTCGAGGTAGGGTCTCGCTGTAGCCCAGGCTGACCTGGAATTCCCTATGTAGTCTCAGGGTGGCCTCGAACTCATGGGGATCCTCCTACCTCTGCCTCCCAGGTGCTGGGATTAAAGGCATGCGCCACCACGCCCGGCATGCCAGGCTTTTAATGTAGGTGCAGAGGACAGACTCAGGTCCTCAGCCTGCTTTCTAAAAAATTTTACTTATGGGGCTCAGTGACAGTAGCTCTGGGTTTGAGGGAGAGACGCCATTTCAAGGAAGTACAGATACAAGCTAGAGAAAGACACCCAATGTTATCTTTAGCCACTGCACACGCGAGCATGGGGCATGTGCATTTGCACATACATGTGGAGACACCACATAGGTACACACACACACTTAAAATTGATTCTAAAAGATAGGGCTTGCTTAATCTCAATACACTGTGGTTGCTCAGTGTTTGCTGGATAAATGAATGAATACCTAGATTAGAATTTCTTTCTCAAAGAAATTTCAGGGTGCCTGATAGTTAAGATGGCTGACAGTTGAATTGGACTAGGAAATGCCTAGGTTAGTGAAGGCCACTTCGGGGCGTGTCTGTGGCTGCTCTGGGCTCTCCCTCCTTCTCCTGCACCTGCTCAGTCCAGCGTCAGTAGAGGCATCCCTGACGTCAGCAGCTAAGTGCAGTGCGGAAGGCTTGGCCAGCTGTGATGGGAACCCTGCTCCTCCAGCCAGCTGTGCTAAGCCAGTGAGGCAGCTTGAACTGCCAGAGGCACTTTGCTGGCTTAGGCTGGTCTTTAGCGTCCCCAGGCCCTTTGCTCAGAGGCTGACTTGTAGGAAGTTTTCACAGGCCGCTCTTTGAGCGTCCCAGACAGGGCCAGCCAGAGCTGGATGAAGGACCCAGAAGTGAATCCTTATTTCCAGGGAACCTTTGGGATGCCTGTTTCTTCTCAGGGTGGGGCAGGGACGCAGCTTTGCAACTGTCCAGGCTGTTCAGGGGGAGAGCTTTCCAGCAGAGAGCAGAGAAACCAAGGAAGCCCTCCACCTTATCTTGAGCCCACTTCTTTTTTAAAAAAAATATTTTATAATATTTTATTTATTCATTTTCAAGAAGAGAGAGAGAGAGAGAGAGAGAGAGAGAGAGAGAGAGAGAGAGAGAGAGAGAGAGAGAGCAGCAGGGCCACCACCTTGTGGGTCTGGTTTATGTGGGACCTGGGGAATTGAACCTGGGGCCTTAGGCACTGGCGGCAAGTGCCTTAACCGCTGAGCCATCTCTCCAGCCCTCTTGAGCCCACTTCTTATTTTATTTATGTATATAAATATTCTTTGTATAGGTCATAGTCCTCTACTCCCCCATCCTTGGTATTCATTGTGGGGTAGGTAGTTAGGGCCTCTGTTAGTTTCTGGGGGTGCTGTACCTCAGAATATTCTTACCCACCCACAATCTTCCCTTCCCCTCTTTTGAAACAATCCCTGAGCCTTGGGTGTGTTTGCAGTGTGTGTGTCTGTGTTGAGGTCTCTGTAGCCTCTGTGTTCTTGTTAAAACATGTGTTTCAGTTCATCTCTGTGCACCATTTTGCACATGGGACTTGTCGTGGGTACTGGGGATTTTTATTTTATTTATTTGAGAGAGAGAGAGAGAGAGAGAGAGAGAGAGAGAGAGAGAGAGAGAGAGAATGGGTGCACCAGGGCCTCCAGCCACTGCAAATGAACTCCAGATACATGCGCCCTCTTGTGCATCTGGCTCTATATGGGCACTGGGGAATTGAACTCTGGTCCTTCTGCATTGCAGGCAAATGCCTTAACTGCTAAGCCATCTCTTCAGCCTGGGTTCTGGGGATTGAACCCTGGCTGGCAGGTTTTGCAAGCAAGTTCCTTTAATCACTGAGTCATCTCCCAGCCCGAGAGGAGGACCCTGACAGCATACCGCTCATTCCTGTCTCCAGAGCAGGGTAGAGGCTGGCAGACCTGGGTGGGAGGGAGCAGCCCCTGAGCCGTAGACCCAGGCTTCCTCTTGTGCCAAGCTGGGGTGTGCCTTCCTACGTCCTGCATGAGTTCACCGCTGTCAACCCACAACTTCAACCTTTGGACTCTTACACTAGTGGTGCTCCAGGGGCCAAAGAAGTGGATTTGGAGGGACACAAAGCCCCCCTGAGATGAGTGTGACCCCCCCCCACTGTTCACGACCTGGACGGCCTTGGATCTTCCCTCCTGCCTGCCTGGCTGACCTCCCTGGTCTCCATGTCCAGCTCAGCTGCTCACACCTTGTTTTCCCGGAGTGGCTTTCTCATCTCTGCAGAGAGCAGGCAGAGAATTGCCCGCATCTGTGGCATCTGGAAGTTCTGCTTCCTGTTTGCTTACCAATTGTACTTTAAAATCATTTGCTCCTTCTCACATTCTATTATCAGCATTCAAGAGCACCGAGCCACACCCTGGACACATTGCTGAGTCATTCGTCAGCTCAATATCTATTTATTGGCTTGCCGGTTTTTAAAGCACCAGGACAGGAGCTCAATTAGGTCACGCTCTTTGCTGCCACATTGTAGCCAGGATGACCCTTCCTCCGTTGCCAGGAACGTCCTTCCTCTTCTGAGACCTCCGTGGAATGGCCTTTGTCTCTGTTCCTCCCAGCATTCTGATCAGGACCGCTTACATGTTCTCCAAGAAGACAGGCTTCCCCTACAAGTCTCCTTTCTTCCTGGGTCCTTGCCAGAGTCTCCTTTCAAGGTGACTCTCTGTAGGGGTCACGGGCCCCTGGCCCCCTGCGGGCAGCCCAAGTCTCGCTGGCCAGCAGGAGAAAGGGCTTCCGACAAATCACACGCGACCGGGAGAAATGTCAGGCAGATCTCGCTTTATTTGGGGCCTCCAAAACTCTTTTAGAACCAAAGGCTGCATTGTTCAGCATATGCCTTTCAAGCAATAGAATTTACACTTTTTGGTGGGAGCCAATCAGCAGAATACAGCAGAGCAGAGAACATTTCCTTAAGGTCCTTGTTTTACTGTCAATTCAGCAGGATAGTTTGTTACATCATTTTCAGGAAACGGGGCTATTGTTAGTGAAATGAAACTCAGCAAGCAGAAACAAAACTTATTGGCTACTCCATGTTCTAAAAACAGCTTAAGGTTGAAGAGTTAGGCTAGGGCCTGACAACTCTATGTGCTTGGCTAACATTAGTGGCTCTGGAACCTTCTCTTACATCCATCTGGATGTTTTCTCTAGAACCCAGTTGCAGCAAGGGCCTTGGTGAAGGTGTTCCAGAAGACCCCACCCTTCATATCTGACCAGGGTCCTGAACCCCACTTCCAGGCAGCACCCCGCTGTGGTTTCTCTGAGGTATTTTGCATCCCTGGCTTCTACCTGTTCCTTGGCTCTCAACCCCCCACTTGGTCATGTTGGACTGAGAGCTGAGCCCAGTCTCCTTCCCTGGCCTGCAGAGTCCCATGAGTTAAGCCCGTGTCTGTCACACACCGGCCTGAGTACAGTCTGCTTTGCGACATTGGTAAGTATCATGGCGTAGTCTCTCCCTCTCTTTCTCCCAGCCTCTCTCTCTCCCTCCATCTCCGCCCTCTCATTAGGATCTCATTCTGTAGCCTAGGTTGACCTCTCTGGTTCAGCCTCCAGAGTGATGAGATGACAGAGGACCATCACGTTCTCCAACCAAGTCGTGTTTGGGGCAAGGTAGGCTTTCTTTCTCCTGCAGCCCAGAACCCTCCCAGTGAACCTGCCACCCAGTTCCAAGGCTGTCTCCACATTTGCGCAATCTGTCACAGTGCCAGCCCCTTCCTAGTGCTGCCTTTTAGTTCCTCAGGCTTCCACAGCCACAGGCTGGGCCACAGTTCTGGAAGCTGCAAGCCCAAGGATCAAGGGCCTGGAGGTCAGAATCTGGCGAGGGCTGCTTCCCTGACCACACGTGGTGGGAGGGACAGGCTCGTCTCTGGGCCCTCCCCCTCCTAACCTCGCCTCCTGATGGCGCAAACATCAGACTGGAGGAGAAGGGAAACGTGCTGTGTGGAGTGCTCTGGGGTGGAGAGCAGGTTTGCTCAGAGAGGCCCTGGAGGAGCAGGGCTGGGAAGGAAGGAAGGCACGTCAGGTCTGCTCCCGCCCCTTCTAGTGTTATTTTACTCTGTGCTGAGGACAGGCGAAGGAGGGCCAGTGAGAGGGCGGAGAGGGACCTGAGCAGGTGCCACCAGGTGGCTGTTTCTGGTTAGGGAAAGAAGCTGATTTGGAACGACTGGGCTGAGACATGAAGACGTGTAGCTCTGGCCAAGCATCGGTGTCGTCCACGGGTGTCCTTGCCCATCAGGAGCTGGCTCAGTGACGAGGCTGAGGGAGGGCTCAGGGCTCAGCTGGAAGCTGAAGCAATTACACGTGGCAGCAGGGACCCTTCAGTCCGACTGTGTCCCTCATCCTGGTGACAGGGCTGAGGCTGGTAGGGAGGGGTGGGCCCTATAGTCCAGCGCCAGTTTCCATGATGTGTTCACACATCTCCCCCTCCTGGTGACCAGGCTCGGACATCGGTCGGTCCATCCTTCCAGGGGCCAATGAGGTGTCTGGTCTCGTAGGTCTCCAGGCGGTTGTGCTTATTCGTTTATTACTGTTTAAAAGATTCAAGCGAAGAGAGAGAAAGGGGGAAGGCACTGGCTGGGGCTCCAGGAATTCCCCAGCTCTCTCTCTCTAGTTTCTCACTGAGTCTCATTTTCCTGTTCTCATTGTGAGCCTGGGGCATGAACACCCACACGGCAGGCTTCCTGAAAGGAGAATGTGGGCTTCATTTGCCCAGAGGCTGCAGAGGAAAGGGAAGGAGGAGAATTGCACAAAATGGACTTTGCCATGAAAGCCTTCTCTCTAGGGTATGTCTAATGGGACCCTGGACTTTTCATCCCATTACCATCTTCCGATCTGGCGAGGAGAAATACTTTCCCCTGATTGTGGGCTAAGAATCCCCTAGTCCTAGAAACGGGCATCAGCGAGGATCCCTGGTAAGAGTTGTGGTAGTTTGAATATATGGCCCCATAGACTCGGGCTTGAATTTTATTTTATATTTCATTTCATTTATTTTTGAGGTAGGGTCTCACTCTAGCCCAGGCTGGCCTGGAATTCACTCTGTAGTCTCAGGGTGGCCTCGAACTCACAGGGATCCTCCTACCTCTGCCTCCCGAGTGCTGGGATTAAAGGAGTGAGCTACCACATCTGGCTCCCCAGGCTTGAATTTTGAGTCTCCAGTGGGCAGAGCTCTACTGGGGAGGAGGTGTCACTGTGGGTTGGATCTTGGGGTTCAGCCCCAAGGTGTGTTTGGGGGAGAATCTGCATTCAGTTTGCGCTCTGGCAGTTTGTGCTAGCTGGCGTTGGTGTTTGCTTACTGCAGCCTCTTTCCCTCTCTGCTTGGATCTGTGGAAGTCAGCAGCTTCTTCCGCCATTGATGGCACTTCTCCCGGATCTGTAAGCCTGAAAGAAACCCCTTCCTCCCATAAACTATGTCTGATTGGATGTTAGTTCCAGCAACATGGAACTGACTGTAACAAGAACCTTTTTTTTAAAAAAAAACTTTATTGATAGTTTCCATAATCATAGATCATAAGCCATTATGATTCCCTTCCCCATATCTCTTCCCTCTCAATTAGTCTCTGTTTTGTTTCTATGTCATCATCTTTTCCTCCCATTGTGTGTAGGTTTTATCAGGCATTGCGAAGTCATGAATATCAAGGCTGTTTTTTTGTGTCTGGAAGTTTGCTTTGTAAGTAGTCCCAGCCTTCTTTTGGCTCTTATGATCTTTCCACCACCTCTTCTGCAATAGACCCTGGGCCTCGGGAAGTGGGATAGAGCTGTCCCAGTGCTGAACACTCCACTGTCACTTCTTCTCAGCACTATGGTGTCTTTTAGTTATTTCAGTGGTCACCGCCATCTGAAAAAGAGAAGTTTCTTTAGCCAAAAGTGAGAATAGCATTACTATATGCGTATGCTTATTTTAAAAATATTTTATTTATTTGTAAGCAGAGAGATAGAGAGAAGAGAGACAGAGAGAATGGGTACACCATGGCCTCCAGCCTCTACAAATGAACTCCAGATACATTTGCCACTTTGTGCAGGGTATGCTCATTTTTTTAAAAGTTCTTATAAGGCCATTTGGTGGGATTAATGTATGTACTTTGCCAGACAACAGCAGGCATTACTCGCCTAGGGCTCATGACCTCCCCACCGTAGGCTTTTGACTAGGTCTTCAGTACCAGGCATGCATTCCTTCCCGTGGAGCAGGCCTCCAGTCCAATTAGAGAGCAATCGGTTTCCCCCACAATAGACACGTGACAAGAGTCTGGTTGGGCCTTGGAAGAGAAGATGTCGCATCCCAGGATGAGAATGTGTCAATGCCAGCACACTGCTGATGCTGAGTCCCCTTCCACAGCTGCCTGCCTGGGGAGCCCACCTGCTCCTGGTTAGGGCTTAATAAGTGTCCCTCACAGGCCATGTGTTGAAGGCCTGGTCATCAGTCCGTGATGCTGTTAGTGGTCTTTAGGAGGTGGGGCCTAATGGGAGGAAGTGAGGTCATTGGGACTGTGCCCTTGAAGGGGTGCTGGGACTATGATCACCTCTGCTCTCTCTCTGTTGCTTGGCTGCCGTTAGTAGTTAGAGATGGAGCCAATCATCAACCATGGGATCTCATGAAACAGAAAAACTATTGTACTGCTAAGAAGCCATCAACGGTGTCACTGGATAACCTAAAGAATGGGCGAAAAAACCTTCACCAGATTTACATCTGACAGGCTTGAAATCTAGACCGTATAAAGAACTTGAAAAACTAAGCAATAAAAAAAATAAATCATCGTGAAAATGGGGCAGGGAGCTGAACAGAGTTCTCAAAGAAAGAAATATAAATGACCAATAAACATCTGAAAAAATGTTCCACAGATTCAGTCTGAAATACAAATGAAAATTATTTTGAGAGCTGGTCTTACTCCAATCAGAATGGCTGTCATCAAAACATCAAATGACAACAAATACTGGTACCCCCACTCAGGGGGACCCTCAATGGAATGGGGGCAGGGTAGACCAGAAAATAGAGGACCTCCCAACGGAAGCACAACCAATCTGTAGTATGTTCATATATTATAGTATCTATTAAAAATTGTTTTAAAAGCTGGGCATGGTGGCACACGCCTTTAGTTCCAGCACTCATGAAGCAGAGGTAGGACAATCACTGTGAGCTCCAGGTCAGCCTGGGCTAGAGCGAGACACTACCTCCAAAAAAAAAAAAAAAAAGACATTCAGCCTCGTACCTCCTGGCAGGTTGCCAGGGGTACATGTGACTGCTTTCTTGGAGAGCTTCCTGCTTGGCACACTGGCATGGATGAGGTAGAAGCCAGCCCACCACGCTCTTGGCCTCTGGGCCCCCCACTCACTTCCCCCTAGGCACAATGTCTCTTTGCGCTCCCCTGCCCTACCCTCACCTCTCCCGGGCACTACGCCCATCTTCCTGGAACTGCCCAGGACTGGAGGGGTTCCGAAGTTGCAGCCCACTCAGGAGGGGGTGAATGGAGCGAGGGGAGGGCTGGTGGCAGCCCAGACCCTGGCTGATCGTCAGTCATACTGACTTCAGGACAGGGCTTTGAGTGTCTTCTGGAAGCTTCTCCCTGCTCTGGCAGCCAACAGCCTCCTGTGGAAGGACAGGAAGGCCACGGAGCCCTGCAAGGCCTCAGCACCCATGAACACCCGATTCTGGTGGGGCTGGAGGTAGCCCCATTCTTCTGTGCTCTGGCTGCCTTTGGGGCCACCAACCAACCCTCCTAGTTTCACCCCAACTTGGTCCTCCCTTACTTTTCTTCCCCACTAGGGCTGGGTGTCAAGTTGGGGAGCCAGTGTGAAGGCCCAAAGGCCCAAAGGCCCAGTTCTGGGGACAAAGAAGGAGGAGGACTGCCAGGGCTACATCCTTTCTTCCAGGAAGCTTCCTCTCAATCACACCACCCACAGACACACACACACACACACACACACACACACACACACACACACACACACGACTAGACACACACCGCCCATAGCACATACAGATCTCACCCATAATGCGTGCATAGACACACACCGCCCACTGCACGCATACTCATGTCTCATTCCCCACATACACCCACCCCACGCTCACACTGTACAAGCACCTGCCTACTCCCTGCATGCTGGGAGGTTTCCCACGCAAGTGTGAGCCACGGCTGGGCCACAGGAGGAAGCTAGGCCAGGCACCCATGCCACAGAAAGAGAGTTGGGGTGCCCTTCTCTCTGGCTGTGCTGCGGGTTTGCTGGGGTCCAGAACAGTGGGAAGGTGTCATGGTTTGATCCAGGTGTCCCCCACAAACAAATGAATGTGTTCTGGGTAATCGATCCTCAGCTGATGGCAGTTTGGGAATTACAACCTCGCTAGAGCTGTGTTGTTGGGGGTGGGCTTATGGGGGTTATAAGCCAGCTTCGCCTTGCCAGTATTTGGCACACCTTCCTGCCGCTGTTTGCAGATCCTGAAGCTAGGGGGCCTGCAGGTGCTCAGGAGCCTGGTGCAGGAGAAGAGCACAGAAATACTGGCTGTGCGCCTGGTCACTCTGCTTTATGACCTGGTCACTGAGAAGATGTTTGCGGAGGAGGAGGCAGAGCTGAGCCGGGGTTCCTCGCCGGAGAAGCTCCAGCAGTGCCACCAGGTGCACCTCTGCCAGGCCTGCGGGAACAGATCACCGCCCGCCTCCTGGCACAGTCTGAGCACGATGCCCGTGAGGTGTTGCAGACACTGGGTGCTCTGCTGGCTACTTGTTGGGACCGCTACCGTCAAGACCCCCAGCTCAGCAGGATGCTGGGGAGCCTCCAGGCTGAGTACCAAGCCCTGGCTGCCCAGGAACTCCAAGAAGGCGAAGATGAGGGCTACTTCTGGGAACTGCTGACCTCCTTCAACAGCTTACTGAATGAAGGAGGTGAGATGAATCACTTCCGTGATAATAGGACTGGGCTGGGAAAAAACAGTGCTGTGGCGGAGGTGATGTCCACCCCTCTGCTCATGCCATCGTCTTCCCTGCCAGGATGGAGTCTCCCCTCGAGTCTGTAAGCCAAATAATCCCATTCCTCCACAAACCGCTTTTGCTTGGGTTCTTTCTGTGCAGCAACTAGAAAGCTGACCGCAACAGAAAGGTTCACAGCCTGGGCCTCCCAGGAGGAGGGCGTGAGTTCGCTGTGGGGTTCAGGTGACGTGGAGCTGGACTCGGTACTTGTAGTGCGCATCGCCTGGCCCATCCGCAGCCTGGCACATGAGGTCCAGCATCAAGAATAGTGGTAGGAGCTGGGTGTGGTGGCACACACCTTTTATCCCAGCCCTCAGGAGGGGGAGGTAGGAGAATCACTGTGAGTTCAAGGCCATAGAGTGAATTCCAGGTCAGCCTGGGCTAGAGTAAGACCCTCCCTTGAAATAAAAAAATATTGGTAACAAAGCCTTGGGGGAGGGTTAAAATGAGAAGTGACGATTCTAGGATGTGAGCCTTGGAGGCCAGCGTGGGTGGAGGGACCCTCCCACCTGGACGTCAGACGGGGTCCGGTCTGTATGTGGGTCCCCGGTGCCTGGAGCAATACCTATTTCTGTGCTCTTTTGTAACAAGCCACTTTTTTTTTTTTTTCGGGATAAGTGGTAAGCTGGGGAAGTGAATACAGAAACTCTGAGCTATTTTTGCAACTTCTTTCTAAGTGTGAACTGATTTTGGAATGAAAGCAGCTTGGCTCTAGGCAGAGACTTGCTGGGAGCTGACCTGACTCCTCTCAGCTCCTAGGGAGGGGACTGGGGAGCAGGTGCTGCTGGGCCCGAGGGTGAGCCCAGGATGGGGCAGTACGTCCATGAGATGAAGACCAGTTCCAGGCAGAGCCCAACCCAGCCACACTCGGGAGAGGCCTGTCACCACTCAAAGCAGAGATTCATCATCCGAAATGTAAACATGAAGTCTAGAACATTCTCTATGGGCTGGGAAGACGGCCCAGTGCTTAGTAAGTTAAATACCAGAGTTCAGATGCCCAGTTGAAAGTCAGACACTGTGGTGGGAATTTGTAATCTCAGAGTGCCTCCAGCAGGAAGGGAGGCAGAGAACAAGAGAACCCTCTAGAAGCTTGTGAACAAGAGTCCATGCCTCCAACAGGGAGGAAGGAAGGGACCGACATCTGAAATTATCCTCCACACGTACATAATGGACTCGGCCATATTCACGCACATAAACACGCACACACAGAATATACATATACACCGAAAGGTCTAGAAGGCCAGGACCAAGGCTCCGTGGAGAAAGTCCTGGCAAGTGCGGATCCCAAAGCCCATGGGAAGCTGCTCATGGCAGAGTGTCCGTCCATCCTCCCGAGAAAAGTGAGCCGAGATCGGACAATCTGGAAGCTTCGAGGCCCTCTAGAACATGGGCTTCGGGAGAGTCCTGAGGGGATTCAAACCTGTGGTTCCTGCAGAAACACTTGCTTTCATATTTAACTGACCTTCAGTTTGACTACCTATGGTTATGCTGATGAGACAGTTTAGGGTGACAGGACCCCAAAGTGAACAGCTTTCTCTTGACTAACGTGGGAATTGTCCTGGGGACTGTAGGGGAGCGTCTAGGTCTTACCCTTTACTACAGGTCAGAACCCTCAGAAGGGCCTGGCCTTTCCTCATCTCCGCCCCCCTCGGGAGTCCTCCCACTCCCTTGGAGAAGGCCTTTCCTAGAGACCTCAGATGACTGGGAAGATTGCTCTTTTCCAGAAACCCTGACTTCAAGACACCCAGCATCAGCCGAGCATGGTGGCGCACGCCTTTAATCCCAGCACTCGGGAGGCAGAGGTAGGAGGATCACCATGAGTTCAAGGCCACCCTGAGACTACAGAGTGAATTCCAGGTCAGCCTGGACTAGAACAAGACCCTACCTCAAAAAACAAAACAAAACAAAAAACAAAACAAAAGACACCCAGCATCAGGACTAGGCTGGCTGGTAACCCAGTTGTTCACCCACGGGGCTCATAAAACTATCCCACCTGAGTCTCTGCAGGTGGGCTTCTCAACCCCTCTTGCCTCCCCCGCAAGAACTTTCCCTAAGTATGGGGCGTTCCAAACCCCATCTCCCTGGGCAAGAGCACCCGCTTGCTTCCTTCTCTTACGTCCTGGGATGGAGCCCCCTCCCTCCTTTATCCCTCCCCGAGCTTTAAACTATAATCAGATCTTTCTGAGCCTCATCCTCTGTGAGTCTCATTCTTTGAATGCATAGGGCAAGGATCCAGGAACACCCCAAGTTATCAGTGTGTTGGCATATGCTAGTACATTTGCAGAGGAACCCCCTCATCAAGCCTCCTCAGGCCCTCAGTTTACACAGGAAGTGCTTGAAACCACCGTGGTGGCTTCATCCAGGTGTCCCCCACAAACATGTGTTCTGAACACTCAGTCCCAGCTGATGGCAATTTTGGAAGCTTGATGGAGGTAGGGGGAGCTGGAAGCCCACCCCACTAACCCTGCCACCCTCTCCTGGATGTCCACTGTCCCATGGAACCCTGCGTGCGGACCCAGCACCGCAGCCTCATGGTCCTGCTAGACCGGGTGGCCGCTCCCTGAGCTGCAAGGCTGGCCTCTGCCCAGGGTCCATCTCCAGGAGGTGTGGGGGAGATGGGGGGTGGCAGCACAGAAGGCAGTGAGGGGCATGGGAAGGGAGGGGGCTGCACAGGAGGGCAGGAGAAGGCAGGACAGTGGAGGGCAGGACAGTCCCTGAGCCTCCCCTGCTGCCAGGGTCCGAGAAGCAGAACCCCAGGATGAATGGGCCCGTCCTGTATCATAAGGAGTGATGGTGTCAGTCTTGAAATGGACGCCCAGGTGATGGAATTTTGCCAATGGTACTCTGGTAATAAGAGGCAGGGGAGGCACTGGAACCCAGGGCTACCTGTCCGAGAGCCCAAGCTTTGTCTGGTACCCCCCAGGCCATGAACGCAGGATGTAGGGACCCTCTCCCTCTGGGCACGGTGGGAGCCCTGCACACAGAAGCCGGGGGAGGGGTGGACCCTGTTCTGGACGCCTTTGAGGCTCTGCTGCCTGGGTGTCTGTCCCAGGGGCCCCTGCCAGAATGTCCCCAGCCCCCAATTAGACTGCACTAGTGACACACAGCTGTTGGCTCCTGCAATGCCCCCCCCCATGGTGCAGCTTCCCCTTGAAACCAAGCAGCAGTGAAACCACAGTCCGCCAGAGAGAATCACAGACCACCTGCCAGCGGTGGAGAGTGAGCTCACGATTGCTTGCTCGGAAAGGAGGTGAAAAGGGCTTACAAAGCCCCAAACCACAATGACATCCTTCCAACATTATTTCAGGTACAGACCAGAAATGTTAAGCAATAACATCAAACCATCAATACATCAAAGCAGGAGCCAAAACAAGGAACCTCCAGGAGCCCCCAAAACAGTAAACTTCCCGGTACAGCAGGGGTAACTGGAGAAGAACGTTCTGGTAACCAGGATGCGGGTTTCAGGGGCAGAGAGCCCACAGAAATGGAGTTAGCTCTCGAGAACACGATGGAGGTTTTGGGGACAGCTCACATGAGTTGTCTCTGGTCCGGTTTTTGTCTGGCAGTGAGAAGAAGCTGCCCCAGCTGTCAGTGAGACAGACCGGGCCTCCCTGAGCCAACAGCCAGGGCTCCTGCCACCTGTACCCCATGGTCTGCTCGGTGGGGTGGTTGGGTTCCCTGGGGGAGACCTGGAAGCTCTGATCTTAGAGGGTCTTGAGAAACACCCAGGGGACCCGCAGGGCATAGCCATGGAGGTCAGTGAGAAAGGAGAGTGTGCCAGGCACATGTTGGGGGAGGTGAGTGAGGGGACCAGAGCCCCACATTCTTAGGAATCCTTGGGGAGCTCCTACTGGTCTTCGTGCAGAGACCCAGAAGGGAGACCCAAGGAAGTGACCAGTGTTCCCGAGAACTTGGGGCCCAGGAAGACTGAGCGGGTTTGAATAGGCACCTGCTGAGGGACCCACCTGGTGAGCTGGGCACCAGGACAGGAGCTGCAGCCCAGGGACCAGTGGGGCTGCTGGTGAGACTTCTGGCCCACCTCCCGCCTAAGCTCTCAGCATGGAGCTCCTCCTGCCCAGGCTGCCTGCCACCTTTCT
>PVHP010018005.1:0-24321 GCA_004024765.1 Zapus hudsonius | reverse complement strand
TTGGTACATGTCAAGTCAATATAAGGGTGTTCAGATGCTAGGGACTTTCTAGATGAGCTATGATGAATGCCAGAATGAATCAGAACTAGAGGAATCAAGGACTGTCAGGCAGGAAATGGCTGGTCCACTGGAGGTGGATGAGGTTGTCTGGATCATCATCTAATGACCGTATTTTCATAGTGTTCTCCAGCAATATTGGCAACCCAGCAGCAGAAACAGGAAGTGAACATGGTTTTTAAACTATATGAGGTTTTAAACTATATGAGGCTTCAGGTGGGGGGGTCTTAAAGTTTCGTTGTACTAGATATATATGACTGACATTTAGGTGGTCCCTGAGGGGATTTTTTTTGAAGTAGTGTCTTGCTCTAGCCCAGGCTGGCCTGGAATTCACTATGTAGTCTCAGGCTGGCCTTGAACTCATGGCGATCCTCCTACCTGTGCCTCCTGAGTGCTGGAATTAAAGGTATGCGCCACCATGCCCAACTCCCTGAGTTTATTATGAAGGAGAGTTAGATACTCAGTGAGTGTAGACATGGTAGCCTGGAGAAAGGGGGAGAACATGAGAAAAACCTATAGGATGAGAAGAGATTTGGGTGGTGTGATGATGGGCTTTGGAAACTTGGAGTCCTTGCAAATAGTGGGGCGAGGAGAAATGGAAGCCCACAGTGCAAGAGTGTTTACTGTGTTATCTGGTCCTGTGCTAATCATTTATACTTTCCTTTGAGAGGGGGACTATTATGTTTCTGTTGGGTGGCTTACGGGAGATCAGATATACTCCATTCTTATCTGAGTCCCATTCCAGTCCTCTTTAATGTGCACTAGACTCCTAGTAACTTCTTTGTGGCAGGTGCTCGGTCTTTTTTCTCCCATACACTACTCTGCCCTTTTTCTAGGCAGGGTCTTGCTGTGTAGTTCAGGCTGATCTGGAATTCCTGGACTAAAGTAGTCCTACTTCCTTAGCCTCCCTAGCAGCTCGGTTGACATGACTGGCTCCCCATTTACACAACTGCACCTCCTCATACAACCTTACCACATTTATTACAACCTGCAGTCTGTCTTTCTGGTTGAACTATGCTATAAGGACAGGAATTTTGTCTTATTCACATGTATACCTCTAAAGACATAATAAAGTGCTCAAGTAATACCAAACTAATCAGTGAACAAATTTATTCACAGTCCACAAGTAAGGAAGTAAAGGAATTGGATTTGGTGTAGACCCTAGCTGTAGACACCGAGAGCTGGGAGTGTAGTTCAGTGGTAGAGCACTTGTGTAGCAGGTACAGGGCCCTGGGTTTCATCCCTAGCACTTGAAAAGAAAGAGAACAAAACAAAAATGCAATCAGTTTGATATCAGGGTCTGAAGAACTATTACCTGTGTGTCTTTGGCTCCATTGTAGACGATCAGAAAAAAAGAGAATTGGCTGGAAAAAGCAGCGGGAAGATGCCGGCCATGCTGGGTGGGGGACTGGACAGGGTCAAGGTAACAGCTTGGATTTTCTGCCCCAGGCCACCAAGGTAGACCTGCTACAAAGGCTCTTCCTTGATAGACAAACTAAAAGATCTTCTGACCCTCCTGTTTAGTGAGGAACTCAGATGATGGAAAATGAACCTCTCTTTTGAAGAGCAGACCTGTTCTCCCTGCTTCCAGGTTCTTCTTGGAGGTATCCCAGCCTGGGAAGGACTGGGGAAGGCACAGCAGCTCCAGCTCCTTCAGAAAGGAGGAAGCTCCTTCGGAAGGAGGCCCTACTAGAGCCCTGAGCCTGATGGATTTCTGACTGTGTAGCCAGGGATTCTGTGGCTGCGCACTTCGGAGACTCGGAGGTAAGATAAACTCAGGCTTTTAAATATGTCAAGCCATTGAGCAAGTTCCTTTGGGAGGCCATGTCCTGATGGCTCTGATAAGCATCTTGTCTTGCCCTGGTGGGTTCAGAATTTGGTTTCCTAAGCAAGGACAACTGCTCTGGGTCGAATGTCCCCAACATAATTCCTGTTAAACCCAATGAGAATATGACCAATTTAGAAGATGTTCATATATTAAGGTTTCCAACAAGAATTCTTTAAAAAATCCTGCTAAGCTGAGTGTCCTGGTGCACACCTTAACTTCCAGCACTCAGCAGGCAGAGGTAGGAGGATCGCTGTGAGTTCGAGGCTAGCCTGGGACTACAGAGTGAGTTCTAGGTTAGCCTGAGCTAGAGTGAAACCCTACCTCAAAAAACAGAAACAAACCAAAAAAAAATATGGAGGACTGACACCTGAAATTGTCTTCTGACCTCTACTGCACACTGGCATGGAAGTGCCTGCTCACGTGGATAGGGGGCACGCCTGACATGGCTGGAGCATAAAGAACCCACTTCATCGCTCTCCTTACTGACACATAGACACACACAATATACATTCATCATAAACCAAAATTTAATCCCTTATTTTGAAAGTGGAAATTCAGCAAATATATTGGTATATGCTTCTAATCTCAGTATGTTGAAGGCTCAGGCACAAGAATTTTGAGTTCAACTACCTGAGGTACATAGTGAAACCTTGTCTCAAACTAACGAAGGAAAGAAGGGGGAAACTTGATCTGACTGTGGTATTCGGAGGTGGGATGTTTGGGAGGTGATTAAGGTTAATAAGATCTTAAAGGCGGAGTCCAAATCCAAAGGAAGTGTGGCTTTATAAGCAGAGGTCATCTGTCTTGCCACATAATGCCCTGTACCACCTGGGGACTTTGTCTAGAGCCCCACCAGTGAGGACTGCCAGATGCAGCAGTCTGATCTTGAACTCCCAGCCTTCAAGACCCTGAGCTGAATAAAGCTTTATTCTTTATAATTTTCTTTTCTGGAATCTAGTTTTTGCAATAGAAAACAGACCAAAATACAAAGGGCAGTGGCTGTAGACATAAAACGGAGTGGGGAAGCTTCCTTGCTGCTGTCTGCCTGGCTGTGCGAAAATGCTTTCAGAACCACTGAGAAGCAAAGTCTTCTTATACCTACTGGTGACTTCTTGTGGCCAGACTTGGCGCTATCTCTCAGAGGATAAGAATCAAAAGTTTCACACATAAAATCCACATCTTTGGGAAAAAACAAACACCTAAAGATTTCCTCAGGGATTTCACATAGGATCACAGTTGTGCACCAATTCTTATGCCTGATGCTTTAAGTCTGTAGAAACTCTTAGGGTGGCTACTTCTAATTTTTGGGAGACCCTTGAAAGGATAGGCATAGATATAGATGATATAGATATAGACATACATACATAATTATTTCACAAATATTTTGGGGAGTTCAGGACCAGAAGACCCTTCATGGACCTTTAAGAACCCCTAGAATCCCAAGTTGGGAACCTCTGATTGGCACTGTTTTTCTTGGTATGCAATAGTGGTTGGGCAGCACTTTTATATATTCTTTCTTGGTACACTGTTGGTATTCAAGAGAATTCTGGGAGCCCAACATAATATATATGGTTAGTCAATTAATACCACATCCTACCATATTGTCTCTAGTATTCACCCTGTACTCTCTAAATGACACAATATTCTCGTTAGGTGATTGTTTAGAAAATTCCAATGGCAAGGATCATTATGTTTCCCTAGACATACTCGAGTTTGTCATTTTTATATTGATATGTCATATTCATATATGCCATTGTCATATATGCTTAGAAATTAGCATAAAACACTGTTATGTAATATATGTTTTTCTCTAGCCCAGGATTTGTAGCATGTGTATATGTGTATTATATATAATGCTACATATATTATATATGCTATATATGTTTGTATATGGTCTCTGTGAATGTTTCCCCCCACCCCCAAACCAGAGTCTAGAGCTTAAGTTTCTGAAATTCCCTTTAGGTTGGCAGAAAGCCCATCATTTTAGCACTTTGAGGATATGATGTCCACCTGCTCTTGATTGATCTACTGGTAGTAGCTCATCCAACTTAGAGTTCCTTTTCTAGAATTTATCTTTTCCTCTGTTTGAACATGAGAATAGTTGGCTATTGCCATTTTATGCCCACATGCCCCATTTTTGCTACCCCTCAGAGTTCAACACCAAGAGTGAGCTCCTACAGCACTCTAGTACCATGGGACTCCATTGCCATTCTAGTTTTCTCCCCTCCACTTCCACCCAGAGAGAATTAACAATGGACCTGGCATTTGGGTCTTTTCCTTTCTCACTTCAGTGGCATTGTCCTTGCAAATCCTGCCCTGCAGCATTGGGGCCTGAGGTCATGCCAAGCCCATGACCTCTGCTTTACTTGAGTAAACTAGCCCTCCTCACAGAGAAGTGCCGCTTTCCTATTGGTTAAAACATTTCATGCATCTAACAAGTCCTCAGAGGTTGTTCTAGGTACTGAACACTGATAATATATGTAAATTTTGGGTTTTAAAATCAAGACCTGTAACCCTAGCACTTGGAAGATGGAGGCAAGAGGATCACAAATATAAGGTCATCCTTAGCTACACAGTGAGTTATAGGCCATCCTGGGCTACATAAGACCCTGCCTCAGCCCCCTCCTACCAAAAATTCAAGTGAGCTGGTATGTAAGCTATTTGAATCATACATAAAATCATAAAATTAGTTGGAAGAACTTCATGTATGATGGCATTGAGGAGTACGAAGATCTATCTCTCCAGATCCAAAACCTTCACCCGCAAGACCTTCAGAATGTGTTTTACTCCATGAGACTTTTTATTCCTTTGATTCCTATCTCCTGGCATTCACTGTGAAGATGCCAACAGTCCCATGAAGAGGGCAGTTCTGGGAAAGGAGGAGCTCTGAACTATGCCACTTCAATAAGAGCTACCCTAAGACTTCAGTTATGAACCACTTGGTTGCAATAGAGTTAACAAGAATCTCTTTAGGGCATTAGTTCTCAAGCTTTCTTGTGCTCAGGGGTTCCATGGAACATTTGTTAACATACAGAGTGCTGGGCCCTGCATGAGTTTCTAATGATTAGCATCTCTATCCAGTTCCCAGGGCATGCTGCTGAATAAGAGACCCTGAGCCTCAAGCCCTACTTGTGCTGGTAGAGGGGAGTAGGAGAGATCTTCCAGAAGGGAAGTTGGTTGACTGGCTTAGAGAATCAGTCTTCTACTCACTACTATTTATTTTGAATTGGTTCACCTTCAGGTTTGAAATAAGAACCTACCAATTAGGTTTCTGACCTGAGGGTTTCAGGCCCTCACTATGTCCCTAAGAAGGATTTCTCTTTCCCTAATTCTAAACACAAAATGAGCTCCAGTAAAAGCTGCTGCTCTAGGCCTTTGCTTAGTTTTGGTAAGTTATGGGACCTTTAAGGACCAGCAGGCCTTGAGGGAGGGCCCTGGACAGTGCTAACACACTGGATGAAGGAGTCACCCAGCCTAGGCTGTGTGAGCCTGCCATCGTGGAATTCTAATGAGCTATAAAGAAAGAAGCTGGTCAACCTTTTAGTTCTACCAAATGTACAAATCAATAAAGTTACACACTTGTTTATAATATAAAGACAATTTTATTGCCAATAAAAGCCTTTAATAACTCATTTTTCCTGTTTCAGTAGGACCTTATTCTTTCTGATGAAAATCCAGTCATAGCATCTCTCATTAAAAATAAAATTATTTTGAAATAAATAAATATATAAAATAAATATCATATACATTTCATAAATAGTTTGTCCTTATGCACAGTATCCATGCTTACATTTTAATATCATTTTCATGCAACCTACCCCATCTCCCATTTCCAATGACAGGAAAACTGCATGTCGGGATGAATGTGAAATCTGCAGAGCCAGGGAAGGGATGGCTTGCAGTGGGGCTGGAGCCCCCAGGATTTTCTGAATGAGATTTTCCCAAAGCTTTGTAGGTAGCATCTGGGGCAGATTCCCTGGTCTTTTGTTTATATCCCTCCTTAAGGTATTTGGGTGGATTGTGAGGCAAGACACCTTGGCCCTTAGCACAGCCCCTTATTTTTTGTCATGCCACCTTAGGGGAAAGAACATTTATAAAGAAAAAAGTATGTACAAGATTCCCCCAGGCCCACCCCTCCCCCTGCATCCCTCCCCAAAATAACCCAACTTTGATACACACTTTGAACAAGGGAACAGCTGGGTCAAGTTGAACAGTAAGTGCATCTCAGTTATCTAAATTGATAGGAAGGAAGGATTGAAAAGCTATGCGTATAGTGCTTGCAGGGCCAGCCGTGGCCGCAAAGTACATGAGTCACGGAGGTCACACCAGAGGTCCATTACCTATAGCGGAAGAGGTCTCTGGACATGGAGGGCAACTTAGAAGGATCTACTGGCCTGGGCAAAAAGTGAGTGAATTTCTGGTGTCGCTTAGTCCTGTATCCCTCCCGGGGTGAGCCGTCTTTATTCAGGGCCACATAATACTGCCTCTCCGAGTCCGAGTGTTTGTACAAGGTGGAGGCATAGGTGTTGTACCAGTTTTCTTCAAACTGTTCCCGGAAAACACATTCACGTGTGAGTTTCTTCTGTGAGGGTGAGAAAATAAAGCAGAGCCCATTATATGAGTATTTCTCCCATCCCAGCTTGCTGGTGGAGAACCCCTGAAATAGCAATAGCACATGGAAATTAGAAAATTCCAGTCCTGTCTCCCCATATAACTGAAGTATCTTTCTTCCAAGTAGCATAAACCACTCCTGATTGTATGTCCCTCATGAGCCACAGAAAAATATCTAGGTGAGATCTTTCCTGAAGGAAGGAGATTGGAGGGGATGGGCTCAGCCTGAGCCTGAACATTTCCATCAGGGCCTTCCAGTGCCCTGCTGGCACCCACTGATCTCGCTCCTTACTTATTGAGATTAAAGTCACCCACATCACCTGACAGGCAAAGGCTTTGGATCTATATAAAGCTGCCTGGGAGGTGAGCTGTGATCTCTCCCAACAAGGGGCCTGTCATTTGGAAAGCTTGGGAAAGATCTCCTTGAAAAGCTCCTCCAATCTGCATACTTCAAGCTGGCAGCTCCTGGGTCTCTTGCCTCTAGCCTGTCTCACACTTGATTGGTCCACCATACTACTTGCTGGGGTGGCCGATACTGAGTGCTGGGGACAGGCCTATCTCTTAGGTGTCAGGGAAAATGTGTTCTGATTCCACAGGGTGTAGGCAGCCAGAAAGCATGCTATGTGACTTAAAAGTCCGAGCCAGGATTTGGGATCTCCTGAAAGGGTTAAGGTCAGCAAAGTCACTCACCATGTCCCAGTGCTGGGCTAGTTTCCAGAACAGAGAAAATATATTGCAGCCAGCCCAATCCTAGCTAGGGGCTCAGTGCTCTCACCAGCCCCTGAAGTCTTCATTCTTCATTTGTTGGTGTCATTTGGCCTTTGGGACTCAATTGAAGCAAATTTGGAAATCAGGGACTGCTTGTTAACCCCAAAATCATTGATTTGAAGGCTGGCTCTTTCACTTCCACCAGTTTTTTTTCTCTCTGTGTGTATGTATGTATATATGTATCTATGTGTGCATATGCACAAGTCTGCCAGTCAGCTACTTCTCCTAGCACCCATTAAAACTGGGGCTTGCTCCTTGGAGGTGTTAATGCCTCAAACCCTGAGCATCCACTGATGAACCAGCACAGCTTCCTGTTATCAGATGAGCTGGCTCTCTAATGGCAAAGGTGAAAGCTACCATATCACAGAAAAGTTTATGTTTGGATGAAGGGCTGAATGAGTGAAGACATTATGGAGCACCCCCCCTCCAGCAGCCAGGAAGGAACAAGAAGACACTAATCCTTTACAGTTGACAAAAAGTCTTTCAAGTACTAGATAAACATTTTTATCCTTTGCTTTACATTGTCCACACATTAGTGGTAGTAGCCTCTGATAAATAGAAAACCTAAAACGTACCGATCCATACAGTTCTCCTCGCTCATTCATTCCCAGGTACAGGCCAGAGTCCACACCCCGGATGCTGATTAGCCCCACAGCCAGGCTGATAAATTCCAGAATTCCTAGGGCGAGAAGGAGAACACCTTTCTGTTACTAAGCTGTTCAGGTGACATGAACTACTTATCATTTAACCCCCCACTGTTCCTGGGAGCTTATGGAAAAGTAGCTAATGGCCCCATCTTTTCTTTTGGTTTGTTTCTCAGGTAGGGTCTCACTCTAGCCCAGGCTGACTGTACTCCCAGGCTGGCCTCAATCTCACAGAGAACCTCCTACCTCTGCTTCCCTGGTGCTGGGATTAAAGGTGTGAGAACCCATTTTTTGCATCAAGAATCAAGCCTCTGAGAAAGTGCTTAGTTTCTTCATGCTTCAGTTTCTCCTTGGTGTGTTGTGTTAAAAGAACAAATGATCTCTGCCTCCACTTAACATTCTCAGGCATGTGACTTACTTGTTTATTTTGGGGTGCTGGGGATGGAACCTAGGGTCTTGAGCATGCCAGGTGAGCTCTACCACTGAACTACACCCCCAGCCTTCTTAGGCATGTTGTGAGGAAAAGACCATGAGAAGCCTTTGGTACAAACACTCCCTAATTATAAGATGATCATGTAGTCAAATACCATCCATTTTAAGGAAAAGGAAGAAAGCTTTTTCAATGCAAGAATGAGGCCAGGTTTCTGATTCTTTCCCAAAGTCCCCTCACTCCAGCTGAACTTGTTTTGCACCCTCTCAGGTCCCTTGTCCTTAAAACCACATGAGGCTGTCAACTGCCTGTAACTGGCTCTTAACAAATACCACACAGGCCAAGCACTAAGTTTGTTCACCCTGTTTATGGCAGGAGGTAAAAGTTGGCCTCATGAGAGCTTTCTTCTAAAAAGTGTTCTCAGCTAGTACAGCCCCAAGCTGACAAGCCTGTCATTACCCCCTTCTCTCTTGAGAATTTAAAGTTTATCCACAGCAGAGTTGGACGGTAATACTGGACTCCATACTGTTTTGAGATGTTGCAACTTGAAAGGGAAAGGGAAGAAATTCAGAAATGCCCTTTTAGCTGACAAGGTTAGAGGTGAAGATTTTCAAATGTTTTCATTTACTCCATGAGAGGAAAGGGAAAAAAAAAGGCAACTATGAAGAGGGCAAAGGGAACCAGAAAATAAAATCCTTCTAATGTGAAAGACTTTATAACATCTATTATGTAGATACAGAAACAATAGTCAACTACATTCTTCCTTGATATTCCTGCCTCTAGCTGTGTTTTTCAATAGACCAAAAACTGTATATAACTGTCTGAGGCATCGAAAATGATGAAATGAGCTGGGCGTGGTGGTGCATGCGTTTAATTCCAGCACTCGGGAGGCAGAGATAGGAGGATCACGATGAGTTCAAGGCCACCCTGAGACTACATAGTGAATTCCAGGTCAGCCTGGGCTAGAGTGAGGCCCTACCTCGAAAAAACAAAAAAAAAAGGAAAAAGAAAATGATGAAATGAGCTCATATCTAGCTATCTTTCATTCCAAATGTGTAATTATTAAGAGTGACAATATTCTGAATAATCTACATAGGAGGTAAAGATGATTTTATAAAGCTAAAAGAACTATCTGTGATAGGATCTGGCTATGTAGTCAAGTCTAGCCTCAAGCTATGTAGTCCAGGCTAACCTTTAATTTATGATTCTTGTGCCTCTCTCTCAAGAACTGAGGTCAAGATTTATAAGTGCTCAATTTTGCAAGCAGGTTGAAAAGTCTAGTGAGAAATCTGTATCTTGGCTGGTGGGTGAGTGGTTATTCTGGCCTGGCTCATCTGGATCTGTTTGAAAGCTTCCTCCACCAGTCTATAGGACACTTAATTAGTATTGGCTTCTGCCTCTCATTGAGATCCTCTGAGTTCTACTCTTTCTCTGACTACCTTTGCAGGACGAAGAAGAAGCTCTGGGAAATGGCAGGAGGGAAGGGGATAGCCAGCATTGATAGGGGTTAATCAAACAGTCTTAATGGACCCAAATCTTCAATTATACTGCAGAAGGTTCTGCCCTGCTTAACATATTAATTAATACATGATAAGAGGTCATAGGATAATGGCTCTTCTTAGTTCCAGAAGACTTGCAACTGAGAGAGATGATACACTCAAGATCCAAAGAGAGCCGGGTGTGGTGGTGCACGCCTTTAATCCCAGCACTCTGGAGGCAGAGGTAGGATTGCCATGAGTTCAAGGCCACCCTGAGACTACATAGTGAATTTCAGATCATCCTGGACTAGAGGGAAACCCTACCTCAAAAAACAAACAAACAAACAAACAAACAAAGACCCAAAGAGCGTTCAAGAGCTTAGAAAAATGGACTGGCAAAAAACAAAACAAAAAACAAAAAAAAACAAAAACAAAAACAAAAAAAAAGAAAAGAAAAATGGACTGGCTCCAACAAAATAAGTGTAGTTATAACCAATGTAAAGTACTGCACCCTGGTCCCCAAAACCAGTTTTACAAGATGTTTGTGTTTGGAGTTTTGCTGAGGGAGGGACAGCCTCATATGTACACTGTTGGGTTAACCATACTCCAGTATCCATGTTAGTCTATGCAAGGGATTTTCAGTTTTCTATTCCCCTCTTGGTGTCTCTGTACCCTGACCCCATGCACCTCCCCACTTCAGGAAACCATGCATATTTTCTTTCTTTCTTTCTATTGCTGGAAATTGAATGCAAGGCCTTGAACTTGCTAGGCAAGTGCTCTACATCTTAGCTCCATGTGTATTTTCTCAAGAGTATGTTGTGATTTTGTGTTTCTGTGTACTTTCTTTGGTTCTGGTGCTGAACCCAGTGCCTCCATCATGTTATATATTTTAATTATTTGTAAGTCTGCCTGTTTCTACAATGGGGAGATGTGGTCCAGTGAAGCATGCACAGCAATAATTTAAGGTATTCCATTGACTAAACTTAGCTCAGTATGATGGGTGATAAATAGTATTTTTTAATACATCTAATCTAAAATGTGTCAAATTAAAATAAAAAATTAACTTGATGGGGGTGATAGGTAGATGCCTGTAATTCTAGCTAAGGCAGGAAGATCACTAGTTCTGGCTAGCCCGGGCTACATACCTAGATCCTCTCTGAAAAATAGGCAACCAAGCTGGGGATAGTGGTGCACATCTTTAATCCCAGCACTCAGGAGGCTGAGGTAGGAGGATTGTCATGAGTCTGAAGCCAGATTGGGGCTACAGAATAAATTCCAGGTCTAGGCTTGAATGAGAGCCTTCCTTGAAAATAACACAAAACCAAATAATGATAATACTAAAAATGACCAGTTTTGGTGGCGCACACAATTGGGACGCTGTGACAAGATGATCTCAAGTATGAGGTCTTGTTTCAAAGTACTTTTAATTTGTTAAATAGCAAAAGATGGTTTTAATCTTAAAGTCCTAATCCTTCTACTCCCACCTCCCAAGCCCTGAGGTTATAGGTGCGCAGCTTAATTTTTTTAATTAAAAATATATTAAAGGCCAATGTAAAAAATAGAAAAGGGGGTAAAGTCAGTTAGGTCTAGTAAAAGGGATGAAGCACAGCGGGGGTGCTGTGCTTGGTTATATTGTGTTCCCAGCTTGCTATGGGAAGGCAGGAGCATGTTTAGAGTAGGGTGGATAGTGTGGCTGGCTAGGATTCAGTTCCAGAGGCTAACCTCTGAGGACACCCTCCCCTGGTGCTTCAACCCTTTGTTCTGCTCACAGGTTACTTCCAAGCTTCTAGTCAGTGGCAGCTTCCTCACTCTCTGTGTCTCAAGTCTCATACTACCCTGTGCTCATTAAGTAGCAGAGAGCAGTTTGTGATCTCACCGCCCAAGACCTGGTATGTGAACAAATCATTAAACCCAAGAGGTGTGGCCATTTGAGTCACCACAGTTTTTCTCCAACTCTTTGTTAACCCTGATGCCAAAGGACAGATCATGCAGGAAGTCAATTGGGTCACATCCAGTAACAGGGGTCTCCAACAGCTGGAATCATCCCTGCCCAGCTGTCTTTTGGCATCATTTCTTTTTGCCAACTTTCCTATTAGTTGGATTCAGACTGTGGGAACCCAGTGGCACACGATGATGGAACAGATATTTCTAAACCTTCTGCTAAATCCCAGCCAGCATGAATGGGGAGAGAAAACAAGCCGTTTTCATATTTTCCCCGCTGCAGCTGGACAGGGGTGTTAACAGCAAAGAGTTGAGGCAAAGAATGGAGACAAAGTTTGTTCTTCCTCAGTCATTTGTCATTCCTTTGAAGGCACAGGACCTCTGTCTACTCTGCCTCATCTTGACCTGTTCACCTCACACTCTGGCCTTTTCTTGACAATTTCCAGCCTCTTCTCTTCTTACACCTCTCTCCTCAGGGCCTCAATCAAAACTGATATGTCCTGGGCCCCACTTCTTCAGAACCTAGCTAGCTGACTGGCTAATGTGTCATTTAATCTGGTTCCATGACTTGCCTGAGCTCCTTCAGCCATCCTGTCAGACCTTCAGGGCCAATACAGTGCAGCCCTGGCACCTTGCCAAATAAGAACCAGATCGCTCAAAACCCAAAGCAGATGCAGCAGCAGACTGCTCTCTCCCACCTGGCAGGAGGCCTCTCCTCCAGCCTGACTCCCAAGCCCTGCCCTGCCAGTCCACAGGTGCCCCTCAGGAATGTCAGAATCCCAGTGAACCTCATGTAAATGCCATCAGCCAGGCAGTGACTGAAACACTCCTGACTACTGACTGCAGATGGAGAGCAGGGAACATGTGCAGTTCCAACAGGTTATTATTTGGAGTCGGGGCTGCTCTTGGGCTCAGCCTGACTCGTTCTGAACACATGGAGTCCAGGGTAATCCTTGGGGGCCCTGCTCTCCAATTACAACAAATAGCTATTTACTTTACATGGCCTTTGGAGACTCCCTCCTCCCCCCAAGCAGAAATCTATAATATTTTATATCTTAAGTCTGGCCTACTTTACCCTGCTGGAATGTTGACTGCTAAAGCACTTATGGAATGTTAAAGTTTCGATTTATTGAATATCCTGGCTGATTAACTCAAATGTGGAGGGAGGAGAGTGTGAGCAAACCTCAAACACCATCTCTTTCTGTGCCAAAAGCTAAACTGAGAAAGAGTAAGCGTGTGTTTGAAAGTTCGCAGGGGAAGATACAAACAGGCAGTTTTGACCATTTATCATTTCCTTTACAGGAAATACATGGAACTGCCAGGAAGCCAGGGAAGGAGGAAAGGGAAAAGGTGATGCAGAGGTGGTCTCAGGCAGCTTGTTTTTTCTAAAAGGCCAAACGAAAACTGAAGCAGCCGGTTAAGCAGCAGTGCAAACATCCCTTCCCTGGCCAGTTTTATTTCCTTTGGTTTCTTCTTAAACTTAACACCCTTAGCAGGCCTGGGAGATGAAAAGAAATCAAGATGTGTCTTTAGGGAGGTAATTAAAGACCACTTATCCCAAGAGCCTACTACTGACTTATGTTGACCTTATAGATTATTGGGCTTAGCTCAGGCAGTCAGAGGAATACTTGGAGCAGCTGGGAGCTGTGCACATGATTTCTCCACTTTCATTGTCCCCACCCCACATCCCTTCAGGATTTCATTCATACACACACACACACACACACACACACACACACATTTCTTTTATATGTGAACTATCCCAAAATGTTTAAGCCATTTCTGGGAGTCTTTAAAGGCATATGAAGAGTAACAAAAGGGAACTGCAAAATCACAAGTGATGGAAGGGAAAGGAGCCAAGTTAACACTACCTCTCCTCCCAGCCCACCTCATCACCCTTCTGAGGACCTGCTACAAGTTTATACAGATACCTGCACCCCTCCATTACCCCTCCTAACCTACTGTATTCCAGCTCTGTCTGAGTGCATTTTTCTAAGATGACATAGATCTCATTAGGGTTCCTGCCTGCTCCCAGCAAGAAAGACAAACCCTGGTCATAAGTTGTTTGCTAGCTTTGGCCTTAAACTGGCCCCTGTAACCCCCCTCCACATTTTACTATGCACTCCAGATGCAGCCCTAGCAAAGCATGCGGAACAGGAAGCTGGCGAGGTTTGGGGGTGGGGGAGGAGGGTGGGCAAAAATAAACCATGCCATGCTTGAGAGTAGGCAGAGTCTCGTGCTGGTTTAGGAGTAGAAGGTCTAGGGCCTTCTACTTCTTGGACTCTAGGGCCCTTGGGAGGAAGCAGAGGACGTTGAGTGATGTGGAGGGGTGGAGGAAGGGTCTGTCTGTCATAGCACCTGCATGATGACTTAGCAAACAATTGGAAGTTGAAAATAAAAATGATGTATTTCTGAAGAGGGAACACATTTGCTGAGCAATCTCAAGATCTCTGTCCCAGATCAGGGCTTATATTAGATGTATAATTAGTTCTGTATGTGACAGCCGTGTCCACTGAACAGTGGAGGGCAGGGAGAGGCAATCCTGGGTGGAAGTTAGACATTTCCTATCTTGGGCCCAGGCTACACCTGCTTCTGGAGCTGGTAGTGGGCTCAGGACAATTTCCTCACAAGGGCCAGGAGGCCGCTCTGGTTAAATGCTGCCCCAAGACTAGTGTCATCAACACCATGGACAGACGCTGCGCGGTTTTCCCTAGATTCCCGGAGACCCCGCTCACGCTGCAGCGGGAATTGGCCTCTATGGGGAGGGGTGAATGGGTGGGGGCTGGCCAATGCCGAGGCGATCTGTGTCACGGATGCCGGATCCCTGACAGGCAGATAGAGGTGATTGGGACGCGGGCCGCCGGCAGGCGCCGCCCGTGGGCACGTAGGCTCCCGCTCTAGGCGATGCGCGGCGGGGTCAGGCGACGAGCCTGCTTACCCTCGAGGCTTGGTCGACCCCGTGGCCACCGTCCCGGCTCCCTAAGCGAGGAGTCCCGCTCCTCTCCCAGCGCCACCTGCTTCAGTCCGAAGCTTGGCGGCGTCCAGCTCCCCGACTGTGCCCGTCGCTCCCGGGCGAGGGAGGGTGGAGCGGGAAAGAGGCCGCACCGCAAGGCGCCTCCGCCCCCTCCCGAAAGCGAGCGTCCAGGCCGGGGGGGGGGGCAGACGCCGCGCGGCTCCACTCCGCGCCGCTACCGCGTCCCGACTCGACGGGCCCGGACGACGCCCGGCCTGGGGACGGTCGGCGGGCCCCACACGGGAGGGAGCCCCGGAGTCGTCGGCTCCCTCCTCCCCTCGAGCGCCGTCCACCCGCCTCCCAAGGCTCACGGCCGCGTCCTCACCGAAGCGGCTGTGATCGTGGCGGGTGCCTTGCACCGTGCCGTTGGGGAAGATCTCCAGGTGGAAGCCGGTGCGGCAGTAGAGCTGGCGGCGCCGCAGGATCCCCTTCAGGTGGGCGAAGTCTGTGGGCGAGCCGCGCTGCAGCTTCCCCTCGATCTGGCCCAGGCGCTCGTTCAGGAAGCCCGGGGAGTCAGCTAAGGGCATGGTCCCCAGAGACGAGGAGAAACCGTGCAGATCCCAGTCCAAGGAGGCGAAGACCCCCCCAACCTCCGCCATGGCGGGGCCGGCCGGGCTGTGCGGGGCGCTTGCGGGCCGAGCCGGGGCCGCGGTGCGCGAACTGCCTCTCCTCGCGCCAGGCACGGCGGGGCCGGCGGCCGCTCTCTGGCTCGCTCTCTTGCTGGCTCTGTCGCTCGCGGCCTCGCTGCGCGCTCAGCCCGACACGTCTGTTCGTGTCCGAGCAACTTCTCAGCGGCGGGGAGCGTGGGGCAGCCCGCTCTTGACCTTGCGCTCAGTCAAGGTGCGGCTTCCCCTCCGCATCCATCTCTCCTGGCCTCTCATAGCTGGCTTGGTGAAGCTATCAAATGCAAACGGCACTTTATATACATACCCACTCCCCTTCCATTGACATATTGGATATTTAAATACAAGCCACACCTCACTGGCATCCCCTCAGAGATTGGTGTGTGGGTTCTTTTCTTTCTTCCCCCCCCCTTCTCATACCCATTTGGCTCTTTTTGGGAGAGGGAGGTGGAGGAGGGAGCGAGTGAGCTTCACTCCCTCTTTTATTATGAAAAATATGTCAGGAAAAAGCTACACATTGCAGTGAGGCATAACTGCTTTTGGCAGGTTTTCTAAAAGTGCTGATGAAATAACGGAGCCCAGTGCGTGGAGGCCGTTGGCGTCCACGGCCACTCAGGCCTGTTCCGTGGGGGGCTGCACTGGCCATGCCCACCTCTGTGCATCGTCGTCCAGTCACTCCCTTTGGGCAGGTGCCAGGGACTGGGCTAAGGGACAGGGGTTCTCACGCATCACCCCGGGCGTGGACAGGGCGTCAGGGCCAGGACGGGGGCATTTGGGTTCCTTTGTTCCGCTGCCTCGTAGTCCCACTCCCCACCGGTCGGTCCTCAGTGGGCTGAAGAAGGGGGAAATGTGGAAGCGAATGAAGTTGCAATATTTAGGATCGGGGATGGTGGAAATCCCTGTTGACGGCAAGGTGGGGGACGTTGAGGGGCCTTGGAGAACCCCCTCCCCAGGAAAGAAGACTTTGAAGGGTCATTGTTGCTGACGCATAGGAGTGGGGAGTAAGAAATAGGAAGCAATCTTTTGGAAAAAACGATCCCCCCGCCCCGGCTTTCTGGACGCGCTTTTACAGGGTTCTCGAGAGCGAGCTGGATCAGAGGCCATTGGAAGCCTGGTGGGGTGTCCCCCTCCACCAACCACCACCTCTTTTCCTATGGAAACAGGTGTTTCCACGCTCTGTCCTGAGCCCCGTTCCAGGATATTATTCTATCTGGAAGAGTGGCAGTTCGTGCGGCATCTGGTGGCAGCCAGGACAAGTGGAAGAAGCGGAAAGGACCTGAGAAGCAGGTGCCTGGCCAGCATGTTTGCTGCAAGTTCAAGGACAGTCTGGGCTACACAGTGAGTGCCAGGCCAGAACTGGCTACGAAGTGAGACCCTGTCTCCAAAAAAGCCAAATAAAATCAATTATCCAAAAGAAGTGGGAGTACAGATGCCATTCCATCCATAGGCTGCTAATTGTTAAAGCTGGATGATGGGAACATGGATGCTTCAAACTGTATATAAAATTACGTATATGACAGGATATGAACATTTCCATAATAAGAAGCTTTATAAACTGTGTGTATTGGCACATGCCTTAGTCCCAGCACTTAAAGACCAAAGCAGTGAAATCAAGAGTTCAAGGCCTATCTACAATCCTGCTTGATTGAAGCTCAGACATTCAAACATTTCTGTTGCTCTTCTGGGGCCCTTTTGAGATTAAGGTGACAATTAGGGTTTAAACAATAATTCTATGAACATTCCAATTGAAAGAACTTTTATAAAATTTAGTAATTTTTCACAACCTTGTGCAGTACCATTATCTCCATTTTGGAGGAGGGAAAATTGAGGAGAGGTCAGGTGAGTAGCAGAGAATCATGTAACTAACAAGTAGCACACTCATAGTTTGATCTCAGGATTCACAGGGGTAGATTGCTCTCAATTCATAGATTTAGGGTTTTAAAAACAAGTACCACAGCCTAATTAGATTTCAGAATATGTCACTTTACAAAAAAAAGCTTCATCAGGATACAACCTCAAACTAAGATTGGGCCAGATGAATGTGGTGAGAAGAAAAATGCACATTAAGAAAAAGAGAAGAGGGTTGGAGAGATGGCTCAGCGGTTAAGGCACTTGCCTCTAGTGCCTAGGGCCCTGGGTTCAATTCCCCAGGACCCACATGGGCCAGACCCACAAGGTGGTGGCCCTGGTGTTCTCTCTCTCTCTCTCTCTCTCTCTCTCTCTCTCTCTCTCTCTGTCTCTCTGCTTGAAAATGAATAAATAAAATATTTAAAAAAAGAAAAAGAGAAGGTGGGCATGGTGGTGCATGCCTTTAATCCCAACACTGAGAAGGTAGAGGTAGGAGAGTTGCTGTGAGTTCGAAGCCAGCCTGGGATACAGACTGAGTGCCAGGTCAGCCTGGGCTCAAGTGAGACCCTACATTGAAAAAGAAAGAAAGAAAGATAGATAGAGAGAGAGAGAGAGAGAGAGAGAGAGAGAGAGAGAGAGAGAAAGAAAGAAAGAAAGAAAGAAAGAAAGAAAGGAAAGAAAGAAAGAAAAACCTGCTAGATTTAGTGGCACAAGGCTGTATTTTGATCTGCTCAGGAGACTGAGGCAGAACAAGCTTCAGTTCAAGGACTGCCTGGGCTATAGAGCAAGTTCAAGGCAGCCTGGGCAATGTAATGAGACCTTGACTCAAAATTGAAGACAAGTCTGGGGATGAAGCTCTGTAGGGTAATTGCCTAGCATGCATGAGGCCTTAGGTTCAATCCATAGTATCGAGGTGGGGTGGTGGTGGTGTGGAAGAACACAAGCCCTCATTGGATTCAGGGCATCTTTGATGAAGTGGTGATAAGTGCACCCCATTCCTAAGGATAGTGTGAGACCCAATGAAAGGTCCCAGCATTGTCCAGCACATGGAAGACACTCAGTACCTTAGATGCCTTCCTCCTTTCCTAATGTCTCACAAGGAGGATGTGGAAAACAAAGCAATTTATGGGGAAAGGGCATGGAAAACAACTCAAGAAAAAGGGTAGCTGGGTATGGTGGCAAACCATTGTAACCTCACTACTCAGGAGGCTGAGACAGGAGGGTTGTGAGTTCAAGGCCAGCCTGGGATACAACAAGGCTCTGTCTTAAGTAAATTTTTAAAAAATAAAATAAAAGGGGGAACTGGAAAGTAAGTCATTTTTTATTTTGAAGTGCTGGGAACTAAATTCAGGGTCTTGTACATGCTAGGCAAGTAATGAGCTTTATTCTCACCCCCAAAAGGGGTGCCAACTTCCACTGTAAATGAGGCTGGAAGGCATGCCAGGCTCTGTTCCTGGAGGAAGGGCAGGTGATGCTGAAATGCTGATACACACTTCTCCCTACCTACAGCCTTCCCCAAGACACGGAAGAGCATGTCTCTCCAGTTCTTCATTTTCCAGACAATTTATAAATATTTTCTCCTTTGTAACTGAGTTTCTCTGAGAAGGGACAGGTGAAGCTGTCTTGCTAGGCAAATCATACAAGAGGAAGGTGGGGGATATAACCAAGGACATCAGCAGTTAAGCACACCCTAGGTGATTTGCATATATTATCTCCTGTATGCCTTATCACAACTGTAAGACATCATTTTATTCCCATTTTCTATATAAGGAAACAGACCCACAGACATTCAATAACTAATAGCAGCCATAGGTCTTAAAGCCATTCATTTTTCTCTTATGGGATACTGGGAATTGAGCTCAGGGACTGGCACATGCTAGAAGACCCAGACAGTTCTGAATCTTGATCTTAAGTTAGGGCTTAACAAAAACACTAGACTGCCTTGGTTCACATCCAAACAGAGCTAGTAGTGCTTCTCTGTCATTTGTTCTTGCCTCACTCTTGCTTGCTGGGGGCAATGGCAGGGAAGAGGACCTGGATGCTCCATTACTACAATCATTGCCTAGCTTCACCATTCCAGCTCTAAGCCATTCTAGGCGTTGGAACCTCACTTTCCTCACTGTATGATGTGAATGACAAGGGTTGCTGTGAAGTTTAAATGAAATAATAATATAGGATGGATTTAAAACTGTGCTCATCAGGGGTTGGGGAGCTTGCTCAGTGGTTAAAGGCACTTGCTTGTGAAGCTTTCCAGTCCAGGTTCAATTTCCCAGTACCTACATAAAAGCTGGATGCATCTGTGAACCCAACCCGTATGTGCTGTCCCCACACAAATAAATAAATAATTTTTAAAATGATGTCATTGCTCTGAATATTTATATTTTGCCTGGCTTCAGTCACTTTTCTTTCTCTATTTTTAATTTTAATATTTATTTATTTGCAAGCAGAGAAAGATAGAGAGAAGAGAGACAAACACAGAAAGAGAGAGAATGGGTGCTCCAGGACCTCTAGCCACTTGTGGACCTAGCTTTAGGTGGGTACTGGGGAATCGAACTGGGGTTGTTAGGCCTTGCAGGCAAGAGCCTTAATTGCTGAGCCATCTCTCCAGCCCTTCTCTATTTTTTTATATTATGTGTTTTGTACTTAAGGAAGGGATGAAGTGCATAAGGAGATTGGCTACTGGCTGAGTCACCACAAAGCTATCTATTCTAACCCTAGTCATCTTTCTGTGGGATATTCTGCCACTCTTACTCTCCGGATGCTTTAGAGTTAGCACAGGCATCCTTGGGTGGGCAAGGAAGGGAGGAAGCCTGGGGAAAACAGGAAGTTGCTCATTTGTATAATTCATTTACTGAGCATCCTAATTGCCAGGCACTTTTCTAAGTGCCTTACATTTAAATCACGTCATAACACCAAGAGGTAGATGCCTTTATTATCGTGATTTTAAGTAGATGTTAAAACTAAAGGCTAGATAGAGAACTTAGAGTCACTTGTTCAGTGTCATAAGGCTGGTATATGGTACATCTGAAATTCAGACCTGGAGTTGGGCTCTGGAGATTGCTGTTGATGAAAACACTATATGGAAGAAGCTTGGGCCTTATTCAAAAGAGCAAGTATTATAACATGGCCCAATCATCTGTTGAACAAGGAGAACCCCAGGTTAAAGCAGTAGTGTTTGGTGAAGGGTGGCCCAGTGGTAGATCACTTGTCCAGCACTAAAAAAGAGGGGCAATCTTTTTCTTTTTTTCTTTCTCTTTCTTTTTCTTTTGGTCTTTTGTATCTTCTTTATTTTCCTTTTCCTTTTGCTCTTGTTATCTATACTCAGTGTTTAAGAATTCTGGAAAAAGTGAGACTTCCTTCCAACTACCCACCCCCAATTCTAGGATCCAGAGAAGAAAGAAATCTCTTTGCTTGAGAGGATCCCCCATCTTACCTTTCTGCTCAGTCTCCTACAGTGACACTGAGCCAAAAGTCTCCTTTGTCTCCTCTGTCATTCTCCTGTGGGCCTACCTGTAAAGAGGGAGGTAATGGACCATTTATTCTGGCTGTAACTTGATATTAGTCGGCAGGTGATGACATCTTTGTGAAATGATCTGTTAGTTCTCTGAGAGGAATGGGACACTATGGAATGTGGCTCTAACCCTGGCAACCTGGTGTGTGTGACTTTGCATGTGAATATCAATGGTGGCTGTGTCCACATGGGGCTGGCTGTTGAGGGAGAAGTGTGGGCAGATTATGCCCTTTTCTCAACACAAATGTGCATCATTTGTGTGTCCATGTAAAAGCAAGAGTTGTGGGCTTAAGGTGTGCGTAAGTGAATGTAAGCTTGTGAATCTAGAGGCTGCCCTGCAATTTGAATGAAAACTACAACATGAAAGTTGTAAAGCTGAGCTCTTTTGAATTCAAGCTCATTTCTTTTAATGCATGTGCATGCTGTGTCTCTGTGCATGTTCAGGATGGTGTGGCCATAGTCAGTGTGCATATTCATATGTGCCATGGTGCCTGTGAGGTGGTCAGAGGACAAGTGTGGGTGCTCGTCCTTACCTCTTACCTTCTTTGAGGCAGGGCCTTTCATTGTTCACCACAGTGTTTGCTAGGTCAGCTGAGCTTCTAAGGGGTTCTCCTCTCTGCCTCCCTTATTGCCATAGGTGTACTGTTGCTCATACTACAGCATCTAGCCTTACAAGAGTTCTGATCTAGGTCAAGGTCATTTCTTTTTTATCTGAGGTGATTTTTGTCTCACAGGTTGAGGAAGACAGAGAATCCAGGTGGTGGCAGGGAGGGGGCTCCACTGACACCCCAGTTTCCTTGTTGCCTTGATGAGGTGGCCTTATGCATGTCTTTATGTAAATAAGGGGGGATGCAGAATCTTGACCTCAGGTTTTTTTTTTTTTTTTTGCTTCTGGGTATTGTCTCTGATTAGCAGAAGCTCTTTTCTGTTCTCTCTCTCTCTCTCTCTCTCTCTCTCTCTCTCTCTCTCTCTCTCTCTCTCTGTCCTGGGACTTTGGCCTGTATGAATGGGGGTCGGGGATGAAATCTCATCGTTATTCATTGTATTTGAAGCTTTGAAGCTATAGAAAGGGTCTCCAGGATCTGGCCTGTTCTCAGAGTCAGTTTTCTTTCAGGGAAGGTTGTGTCAGTTTTGGCAACGCAAACAAGTCTGAAAGGTACAAGGTGTGGACCAGAGTTAGTGTTGACCAGAGTTAGCAAGGAAATGCTGCTAAGAGAGTGGTCATCTGATCAACTGACTAGCTGGGAAGAAAAGGACATTCTTGGAGACGCAGGCTGTAGTCTTAGCTCTTATACGTAGCTTTGGCTAACTTATCACCTGTGGGTCTCAGTTTTCCTACCTATGAAAATATAGAGGTGTGACTAAAATTTTTTATTGTATAAAATTTTAGCTAAATTCCTCCTCAGTGACAAAGGAGAGCAAAAACAAAACCTCCAGAACCAGCACTTGGGAGTCTAAAGCAGGAGTATTGCCATGAATTCTAGATTCCAGCCTAGATTACTGAGTGATACTGTGTCTCAAAAGCCAAAACACAAACACAAACCAACCAAGCAAAAAAGAAATATCAAGCATTGTCAGGAGAGGTGGGAAGGGGGAGTAACCCAAAATAGCCTAGCATAAACTTTAAGAATATTTGAGGTCTCCAGATCTCTCCTGATCCCAAAAATGTTTGCATTCTCCTCCATGATATGGCTGTATTTGTTTTAGTATAGAAATCATTTTAAACTTCTTATACTTGAGTAAAATTGGTGCTCTGTGAAAGCATACTGTTTATCCTGTGGCTTCATGGATCTCCTTGGTATACTGCTGTGTACCTCCACGAGTACACATACCCTAGTCTAAAAGTTTGGGAGCAGATTATTAATATTCTTTTCAGCTCTAACATTGAATGCCCTGGAAATATCTGTAATGTATTTAGTAGCTACCTGCTCCACAGGATGCTGGAGGGCTTTTAGACGAGATAGGGCACGTTCAGCGTGGTATGGCCATAGACTGGAGGGTTTTTACATGGCTGCGTCTAAGCACTCCATTTTCTTTTTTCTATTTTTTCTGTACTGGGGATTGTACCCGTGGCCTTATGCATACTAGATAATTACGCTACCACTAAGCTACATCTGTAACCTGATAAGTCTATTTTATAAACAGCTATGCAGAAAAATGGAAATTCCAAAGCCAGGTATGGTGGTCCATCCTTGAAATTTCAGCACTTGAGAGGCTGGGGCAGGAAGATCATGAGTTTAAGGCCTGCCTGGGCTACAGGATGAGAAACTGACTAAAATAAACTGAACCAAAACAGAACACAATTCCCCCTCAAAATGAACAGAAATGCCAATTTGTTTTAAAACAAGCATCTTCAGTATGTCTTTGCTGAGCCTCACATATGGGGCTCAGACTTTCTCTAAGCTCCTCCCATCCCAAGTTCAAGAAAAATTGGTATGGGACTCATTATGCAGTCTAAAGTAGCTTACATATAGCAATAGAGATTCAGAGTTGATGGACTTATGTTTTAAGTTGTGAGTGTGCAGGAGATGGAGAAGCAGGGGCTTGTGTACTTCCTGGAGAGGATGATTCTAGACTTCAGTTCATTTTGTTGTTTTTGAGGCAGAGTCTGCTATATAATTCAGGCTGGACTTATTCTCATTCTCCTGCCTTACTTCTCAAGTGGTTTGATTATACAAATGGGCCACCATGGGACTTTTTAAAATGTGGTGTGTGTGTGTTTGTGTGTATGTGTGTATGTACAGGGGTACGTACATGCATTTGGAGGCTAAAGGACAACTTCTAGTGTCATTCCTCAGGAATGCCATCCCTTTTGTGAGACAGGGTCTCTCATTGGCCTGAAGCTGGCCAATTAGGCTAGACTCACTGGCCAGGGTGTCCCAGGGATTCACCCTTCTCTGCTTTGACAGCACTTGGAGTTACAAGTGTGATCCACCACATCTGGCATTTTATGTGTTCTGGATTTGAACTCAGGTCCTTGCTGTAGTCAGCTCACGAGCCACTGGGATGAACCTTCAAACCAGGCACAGTTATGGGAGGAAGGGATTTATTGTAGTTACAGATTCAGGGGAAGTTCCATAATGGCTAAAGAGGCTAGCCCCCATTTCCACAGTCCAAACAGAGAGAAAAAAAACATCACCAGCACCACACAACACAATAGCATATAGGCAGGGGAAGAGAGATTTCTTTTCGTTTTATATGAGTTTAGCGTGGGGTCTTGCAACCCTTCCCCAGACTTGTTATTCTTCTGAGGAAGATTTCTTGTTTCTTCCGTGTGGGTTATCTCTTGCAGGAGCTTCTGAAATTGTGGCTATGATTTGAAATAGTTGTAGAGCTGTTTTACTTCATGAAACATTTTCACTTCTCCATATATCAGGAGGGATAACTTTGCTGGGTACCGTAGTCTAGGTTGAAAGCCATACTTCTTTAGGGCCTGAAAAGCATTACTCCAAGCCCTTCTGGCTTTCATGGTTTCTAATGAGAAGTCTGAGGTAAGTCTGATGGCTTTTCCCCTGTAAGTTACTGTCTGCTTTCCTCTAGCAGCTTTGAGTATTTTCTCTTTGCTTTCT
>PVHP010018004.1:0-33658 GCA_004024765.1 Zapus hudsonius | reverse complement strand
CCTTTAAGTTTCCTTATATAGTCTCCTTCTGGAGGGCCCACCCAGGATTACTATGGATTAGCTCAAATTGACAAGCTTAACCATCACAAGTCTTCTCCAAATCCCAAAAGGGATTTTCAATCCTTTCTTCAGGCAAGCTCAGGGATCCACCCAAGATTACTATGGATTAGCTCAAGTTGACAAACTTAACCATAACAGTTGGTTATCCACACAAGTTGTGTGCCACTATTGCATGGGTGTATATTTCTGGTCTGGCTGGTTGGTTTCATAGTTTGCTGAGTCCCCTGCTTATTCACACTGTTGGTGACCATTATCTTCCAGAAGCTCCCAATACATTTTCAAGCACCATGAGGTCAAGCCAGGAGGGAATAGGATCCCCTCTCTATGCTCCAGCATGGTGACATTCCATGTCCTATTACCAGAGTCTGTGGTGTCTTCAGCAATAGGGTCTTACCTTTTTAGCCCAGACAGATATTGATGGTCCATTCTTATTGGTTTTTTTATTGTCCATAATGAGTTACAATATTTAGTGGGCAAAAAATGAGTTGTTATCCCCAATTCCCTGCTGCCCTCCCCTCCCCAATCTGCTGGATAACCTCCTCCATGGGTCGTCTGGATCAGTCCTTGTGACAGGGGACCATGGATAGCCTAGTATTCAGCCAGGTTCTCCTGGCCATGCCTCTGGATAATCTCCCCCACCAAGGCTCTCGCAATCTTTCCGCCCCCTCTTCCGCATAGTTCCCTGAGTCGTGGTGGATGAGTATTAAGGCTGCTTTAAGGTTGTGAGCTTAGGGGTCTTTGTGTCGAAAATCATTGTTTTCTACCAACCGACCATAGGCCGATAGCTGAGATTCTGGCAAAAGAGGAGCCACCACAGTCATACTGTGGAGGACCCATATGGAACCCCACGGAGAATGTCGGGATGAACAAGGGACCCACAGCCACAGCCATTAAATCTTATTGGTTTTTTAATCTGCTTATTTTGTTATCTGTTCATTTATTTAACAGAGATTTAGTAACTGTTAAATGTATTCTCTTAGGTTTTTATGGTTGATAATAAAGTGAATGGATTATGCAGACCTGTGATAGCTTATTTGGCCCCATGGTTTTACTGACCAGGTCTTATGTGTCCCCTCAGCTTCTCTCAGCCCAGGCTCCCTCCTGGCTCGAAGAGCTTCGACAGGTGCTTACCTAGGTTTCCTCTTGGTTCACTAAGTGCCCCAATGAGTGGATCCTCTCACCACACCCAGAGCAGGGTAAACTATGCTGTAGAACATGGGTCCTTGGTTGTATCTTTCTTTCTGTATTACCTTCTCCATCATCTTCTAGAATGTAATTAGCTGGCTTTCTTTCTGTATTCAAGTTGTTTCTCAAGGAAGAGAGTGGTGACAGCCTATATATGATGCATTGGAACGGTTTCCCATAAGGAAAGATGTTGCAGAGCACTAGAGAAAAGGAATACTTATTTTCCTGTTTTATTTCTTTTTTAAAACACAACTTACCAAGAATGATAGTGTGACAACTGTGAAGTGAGTAAAAGAGTTTAATTAAGAATGTGGTAAGACCAGGAACAAATTCTAAAAGCCACATACATTATATATATATATATATATATATATTGGTTTTTCAAGGTAAGGTCTCGCTCTAGCCCAGGCTGTCCTGGAATTCACTCTTTAGTCTCAGGGTGGCCTTGAACTCACAGTGATCCTCCTACCTCTGCCTCCCTAGTGCTAGCATTAAAGGCGTGCACCACCATGCCCGGCTGCATAACATATTTTAAATGACAGATTCACTTTTATTTTATGAGAATGCATCTTATTTGAAGAATTACACCATAGACCCTGTTATAATTTTTATTTCAATACATCTGTGTCAGATATTAAACATATAAAATGTGGCTGCGAATTTATGTAAGATTTCTGGAGATCAGAGTCAGGAAAATGCATGTCATTAATATATAAAATAAAAATCCCCAAAGTGTAATGGTTGTATTTGTTTGTCAAAGTTTACATTTCACTGAATACTGAAATTAGTATTTTTCTTTTACTTTTATTTTAATTATAATTAAGAATACATAATTTGGAGCTTTGGCAATGCCTCAGTGAGTAAGGTGTTGTCATACTCAGCCACACGCCACTGGGATGAATCTCCAAACCAGGCACAGTTGCGGAGGAAAGTATTTATTAAAGTAACAGACCCAGGGGAAGTTCATGAAAAGGCTGGCCCCATTTCATAGATCCAAGTAGAGAGAGAAAAACCCAGCACCAGCAACTCAAGCAAGCACACTCCAACTGACAAACAGCAGGAGCTTCAGACTTTAGCTCAGACTGATCTTTGCATACGTATAGCTGGAATTTCACATCCATCTTAGAAATACCTTAGAGCTGGACTCTAGGAGGTCAGGCCAAGGTGATACCTCCTCCATCCAGGAGGCTGGAGACAAATCTTTAAGACACTTTTGAATGTATTGGAGGACATTTAATAAAGCTATCACAATCCACCCCTGGTCCCTAATAGATTTATAACCCTCTATATTATGTCCAGTCTAACTTTAAAGGTCCCACAGTCTTTATCAACTTTAAGGCGGTTCCAAGCGGGGCGTGGTGGTGTACTTCTTTAATCCCAGCACTTGGGAGGCAGAGGTAGGATCGCTGTGTGTTCAAGGCCACCCTGAGACTACATAGTGAATTCCAGGTCAGCCTGGGCTAGAGCGAGACTCTACCTCAAAAAACCAAAAAAAAAAAAAAAAAAAACCCAAAACATTTTAAGCCCGGCGTGGTGGTGCACACCTTTAATCCCAGCACTCGAGAGGCAGAGGTAGGAGGATCACCATGAGTTCAAGACCACCCTGAGACTACACAGTGAATTCCAGGTTAGCCTGGGCTAGAGTGAGACCCTACCTCAAAAAAACCAAAAACAACAACAACAACAACAATAAATTTTAAGGCTGTTCCAAACTCCCAAGCCTTATCTGAAATTTAAGACTGTCTTTTAATTTTAAATTCTGTAAAATCAAAACAAGTTAACAACCTTTTAACATATAATGGCACAGAGTAAACATTTTCAACTGCTATGAGGCATAACAAGGAAAGACTGGGCCAATGCAAACTCAACAAACATCAGCAAACATCCCACATCTACAGTTCAAGTCCCATAGCACAATCAGTGGTTGACAGTCTCTGGATTTTCCAATTTTGTCTCTCCAGCTTGGCTGAGTAGCTGGGAAAACTTCCATTGGAGCCAACAGCTCTCCATGTAGTGTGACAATTAACTCTTTCAGGCAAGTTCCATAGACTCCCTCCCCTTGAGTGGGAGATGTTTCTAGCTAGAGCTCAAACCTAGGTACTAAAACTGAGTGGTCAGGTATGGACCAATCAGCTGTCTCTCTGGCGTACCTGGTGGAGGTCTTAAAAAGTCACTGAAATGAAGTCCAGCCTCTTCTTCCCACACATGTCCTAGCAGAAGGACACTAGGTAAGGTCTCCCAGTCCCACACCACAAGCCTAATGACTGTGGTGAGGGGCTGGATTTCTTTCCCACATGAACCTTTCCTTCTCATGATCTTTTCTTTTTCTGCTTATTTAGCTAAACAGCATAGATTTTATTAAACCCTCTTCCATGTGCTCTCTCCACACTGGTGGCTGGAGATCTCTGTAACTTCCCATTCTCTTTTAAATAAAGTCTTTCACTATACCTTATCCTCTGGTGGTCTATAATCTTAATTCTTTAACTTTATAGACAAGAATTTGGGTACTCCTTAAGTTCTAAGGTACATTGGAATTTTGCTAGGTATTATATAAATTCTAATCCCCAGATCCCCTGCTACAATAGCCCTTGTACAGTCCTGGTATGTCCAAAACATCTTCAGGTCTCTATTCCAAACCACGGTCCACCTTCCAATGGCTTCACTGGCCAGTCAGGGACTTCATGCCCTGCTCCATATACCAAATCACAGCAGCGGCTCCTGGAACTGCGTGCACATCATGACCCACTCCATGCATGCATTTCTCATGCTTCCAAAAGCAATACCAGGTATGCAGGACACACCCATGTTGTTAATCCAGGGACAAAATAAACCATGACTTTGAAGAGCAGGTTTCTTCCTTTCAACTGTCTCCTTTCAACTGAGCTTGCACAGTCCATCATTCAGTCCTTCCTGAGTGGAAACATCTCAGGCATCTCTCCATTATTTCAATGTTAAGCAGTTGGGCCATAATCAAAAGTCAGTCTCTGCCAGTAAGTTAAAACTTGTTTTGAGGTTTTTCCAACTTTAAATCTTGAATTCTCAGTTCCATATCCACAGCCAAGCACAACAGTCCATTACTTAAATTTAACCTTGGTCAAAATCTCTGGGCATGGGCAGTAGGAGGCATCCACCCCTTGGTCCAGGAACAGAGTTCTATTTAGGTTTTTATTATTTTTTTTTAGTCTCTTATTCCCCTTAAGAAAGTTCACAAGCCAATCCTCCAAATGCAAGTCTCTCTGCATTTAGCTTTTCCAAATTCTCACCAGAATAGTTCATAAAACTTGGCTTACTTCTCTGGAAGGCATCTTCAGTTCCAAGTACCAAATCCATGTCCATTCTTCCAGCACACAAGTTCCAGAAGACCAAAATCCACATGGTCAGATTCATCTCAGCAATCACCCCACTCTCGGTACCAAATCTGTTATAGTCAGCCACACGCCACTGGGATGAATCTCCAAAACAGGCAAAGTTTGGGGAGAAAAGTATTTATTAAAGTAAGATATCCAGGGGAAGTTCAAGAAGAGGCTGACCCCCATTTCACAGATCCAAGCAGAGAGAGAGAGAGAGAGAGAGAGAGAGAGAGAGAGAGAGAGAGAGAGAGAGAGAGAGAGAGAGAGAGAGAGACTCAGCACCAGCAACTCAAGCAAGCACACTCCAACTAACAAACAGCAGGACCTCCAGACTTGAGCTCAGACTGCTCTTTGCATATGTATAGCTGGAATTTCACATCCACCTTAGAAATACCTTAGAGCTGGACCCTAGGAGGTCAGGCCAAGGTGAAACCTCCTCCAGCCAGGAGTCTGGAGACAAATCTTTAAGACACTTTTGAATCTATTGGGGGGCATTTAGTCAAACTACCACAGGTGTTTACTGTGCAAGCATAAAGACTTGAATTCAGGTCACCAGTGCCCATGTGAAGCTGGGTGTGTGGCACATTCCTGTTATCCTAGTCCTGGGGAGGTGGAAACAGGAGAATCCCTGTGGCTTACTGCCTAGATTGTCTAGCTGAGTCAGTGAGTCCTAGTTCAGTTACAGACTTTGCCTCAAAAAATAAGGTGGAAAATGATTAAGAAAGATACTCATTGTCAACCTCTGGACTCAATGCCTGCACACACATATTCACAAGTATGCCCACATGCACAGTCATACATAGACACCCACACACTATACATACACACATTTAAGACAACACTCTAAGAGTTATATCTATTTCAATAATTTAATGCTTTGAACATTTACCAAACATCATATTAGTCATGGAACTGGTGGGAAGCAAAGAAAGGGAGACCAAAGCTTTTGCTCAATCTCCCAAGTATATATTATAATTACATTATGATGAGGTACTTTACTTGTATGAGTTTGAAGTGGGCTACTCTTTATTAAAGCAGTAGGATTTTCATTTTTCTCTTTTGCTTATAAACTTTTAGTGGCACATGAATTTCTATTTCATAAAACAACTCAATTTTGAAATACATCTTAATTCCATCATTTTAGAACTGGAAGCTTGAAAACCAGATGCCCAATAATTATTATTTCACAACCTATGATATAAATGTGTAATAATATGAAATAACTGTATTGTTTAATAACGTATGATACAAATGTGTAATGTTATAATAATTTAGAATACAATTGAGAAAAATATGTGATTATTGAGCTTACATGAAATCAATATCCTATAAATTCTTTTTTTTTTTTGAGGTAGGGTCTCACTCTAGTCCAGGCTAAACTGGAATTCTCTATGTAGTCCCAGGGTGGCTTCAAAGTCACAATGATCCTCCTACCTCTGCCTTCTGGAAGATTTTCACCAGGAAGACTTTTCACAAAGTAAACAAGATACAAGAGAAAAACAAAAACCTTTCTAGAGAGTTTGTTCTGACTTTGGTTTAAAGAATTATTTTGATAAAAAGGAACATACTACATTGACTTTCAAATTCAGCCTTTTTCCATTCTCTGAATAAACTCTGAGATTATGAGTCTTTTGTCTTATTCTATATTCCTATAATCTAAAAATTCCACTACATAAAATATTTGTCAAATAAGTGAAAGTATGAGTAAATGAATAAATTTTACTAGTTATATTTTATGACTTTACTAAATAAGATAAATTCAACAAAGGAAAATAAACCATTTTAATGAATGGAAAACTGTGCATAATAAAGAGAACAAATTATCATGAAGCAAAAAGAGAAATTAAGAGCATCTCCTAAATTTTATAGAAAGCTATGTGATTCAGGAAGCTGGTGGCTCATGTTGGAAACCTCCAAATACAGTATTCTTTCTTCCACACTCTGTCAGTTATAAAGACATCATTGAAATTCCATTATTGAGAATTCTACTTCCCTCAAACATTGATTTCTAGAATATTCTTTGAATATATTGCACTGATGGCAACAGACATGGGGATGTTTTGCCCAGACCCTCTTATCCAAACACTCCTGCCTTAGTTGTTAAATGCTGGTTGATAGGCTCGAAGAATGCCTCTCTGAGAAGGCAGCAGCCACCCCCAGCGATGCCCAGGAACCTCTACTACATGCCACAGCCTCCTTCCTGGTGGTGGAGCACACTGTGGAGCCAAGGCTAGGCTGAGGCAGAATACATTCCCATCTGGCTTCCTCCCAGCCTGCCTTACTCTCCTCCTTCTCCAACCTCATCTCTACTGATGCCACTTTAGATGAAACCTTCTAAGGGGAAGTAAACAAATGACATCATGAAGAAGATTCTGTGTTATGGCAAGTGCATTTTCCAGTGGCACAAATGACGACCAGATGCTCAGCAAGCCAGCTCTGAAAAGCAGCAGAGTTAAAATGAAGGAAATCCCAGATCAAAGAAGGACAGCAAATTGTAACAAAACTGGTCTTACTAGAATCTTGAATCACCCGAGGAGGGAGTCTGGGAGCTGTAAATCACAGCTTGGTCCAAAGAATCACAAAGGCGAGGAGAGAATTCTGCAGGCAGCCATCACAGAGGCATGGGGTTCAGAAGTGCAGGAGCAAACCCACTGAAAAGTGAAGCTTAATCTCACTGAAAGTTTGCTAGCTTGTGCTACTAAGGAGGGGTGGAATGGATAGTGTATTTCAGCATGCAGAACTTGCTGTGCTATCTGAGGCAGGAGAGCAGGGCCCAGTGAGGTCCAGAAATGTTTGCACAAAGACTGCAGAATTACTATATGAAACAAACCAGTGGTCGGGGAGGGCAGCTGGGCCTCCCCCCGCATCACCACCACTGGAACTGGCCCAGTCCACTGGCCCAGGTGCAGAGTTTCTGAATATGACTTGTGGCTCTTTGTAACAAAAGCACACAGTCCCTGGGAAAGGATTAGATCGTTAATGAGATGTGACATATGAAGTTGTATGCAGAGCTGCGTGAGAAAGCTTATGCTAAATGAACCTCAGTGTCTGCATTATGTAACATGAAAACCCACGTGTTGGTACAGTGGTGCTATTTGAGCTGCCTGTTTTCCTTTGCCCTGGACACTTACTTCCACCCTTGGAAGTGTGTCTTCTAATAACCTCCCAGCTTCTGCTTTTATCCTCATGTGTTGTAGTTACCTTTGCGTTACCTGGACGAAACACCCAACTGAAAGTAGCTGATGGGAGGCAAGTTTTTACTTTGGTTTATAGTCTTGATGGGAAGCTTCCTGATGGCAGGGGAAAACATGGCATCATGTCTGCCACAGCAGGTGGAAAACAGCAGGAGGAGAGTGAGCTGAGCTCTGGCAAGGGGGAGCTGGCTATAACACCCTAAAGCCATGTGCTGGCCAGAAGAGGACTGTTTATGCATCAAGAAGGAGTTTATAGTTATAAACTTTTTGATGGGTTATTAAAATATCTGGATCTTCAAACAAGCAGAGAATATTTCCTTAATAAGTCAAAATCATATTCACTTCTGTCATTGTGTTTATTCTGGAAAGTGTTTAAGAGGGAGAATGTATGTTCATAGAAGAGGGTGAGATGTAAGACAAGTGTGGGTTTGGAGCTGTAAACAGATTTAAGAGGCATGTCACTTCTGAGCTTCAATCCCCAGAGGACTACTTCACTACAGACCCGTTTTGGATGTGATCCAGTCCCTATAGTGTGTCACTCGCGTGTAGACACCAGGCTTGTTGGGAAGGGCGCATTCATCTCCCCAGCTTACAATCCCAGCGAGGAACCAGATGCCCCTAGAATCTTCACTAACCAGTGGTCCTCCAGAATCACCCTAAGGAAAAGAAGACACACACTTACCATATTTTCAAGGCAAATTCAGCATTGTTGTTTCATTTTGTAGCAAGGTCAGGGTAGGACCGAAGGAAAAAGAACTCGAGATATAATGAAATAATGTTAATCATTTTTTGTGCCATTATGTCTTTGGATAGAGCAGTAAAATAATGGAAAATAAGTAGGAAAAGTTAAAACTCAGTTATCACACAGAGGGGCTATTATTGAAGTTATTATTCCTTATGCAATCATAAAGATACTAAGGACCTCTGATCCTTATATTATTAATTATTCTTTATTATTATTATGTTGACAAAAAGGAAGGTGTGAATTTGCCCCCCACTTAATACTGGACTTAAGGTCTTCCTCATTGTGTAAGTGGTATTCCCTTAGTCAAGGGAATTAGCTTATTTACCACTGCACACATTTACTTTCTCGTACGAGGATAGTTAAAATTCAAGGAGATACATCATGATTAACTGACCATACTGAATATGAGATCCTCAGCACATGTTTTTTTATAACTAAAACTTGTACTTTGTTTTGAACAATATCCTCCCATTTTCATCATCTTCCGGTCCTTGAGAGCCATCCCTACACTGTTTCATCGGGTCTCATCTTTAGAGACTCCATCTAAGTGAGATTATGTATTATGTGGCTTCCTGTGTTTGGTTTATTTACTTTCTGTAGTCACAAATGGTAGAATTTTCTGTTTTACGGCTGGATACTCTATTGTCTATATCTAGTTCTAGATCTATGGATAATGATCATGTAACATGATATGACGTTGCAAATGTGATAATGTGATCTATAAACTGTGAGATCCATTTATCTATTGATTGTTAATTAGGTTGCTTCTATATCTTGGGCAATGTGAGTAGTTCTCTAATCCACATAGGGTACAGGTATCTTTTTTTTTGTTTTGGTCTTTTGAGGTAAGGTCTTGCTCTAGCCCAGGCTGACCTGGAATTCACTATGTAGTCTCAGGGTGGCCTTGAACTCATGGTGATCCTCCTACCTTTGCCTTGTGAGTGCTGGGATTAAAGGCATGCGTCACCACACCCGGCTGGGTACAGACATCTTTTTGATATGCCGATTTCATTTTTTGGTATACACCCCTAGAAATGGAATTGCCAGATCATATGATAATTTTATTGCTAGTATTTTGAGGAACTTCTGTTATTGTTTTCCACATAACCTATACCTATTTACATCCCTATTGGTGTATAATCTCCACATCCTTGAGGACATTTACTTTTTATCTAGTTTTAACTGTCATTCTGGAGGTGTGAGCTGCTATCACACTGTGTCTGTACTACACTACTGTGTTGGTTATTGATGCTGAACACACGTTCACATTCCCTTGGTCATGTCTTTTTTGGGGGTGGGTGGGTGGAAACGTCTATTTAGGCATTTGGACAGGATGTGAAAATGTTCAATGTCTATTTGACCATTTAAAAATTAGTTAATTAGGCTTTTTTGTATTGAGTTTTTTAAGTTTCTAAGAGGTGGATTGAAGTAAGAGTGCATATTTGCATATTTTCAGAATGCACACAGGGACTAATATAATGGGGAGATTTATAAAATGTGAAAGAAAGGTAACATTAAAGTCTCAATGTTGGTGTATATGGAAGGAAACTGGATGCTTTAAATTCATTTATCCCCAAACTAGAGGATGAGAGAGGGAGATAAGGGCAGAGAGGGATAGGTAGGTGAGGATTATGATGGAACTCTGTGCAGTTGAGGACCCACGTGTGATTCCACTACTCAAGTTTACAAGAAGGCAACATTTCTTCTGGATGTGCTTGGTAGCTGGCAAATAAAGCTGACAGATCACTGAGTGGGTCAAGATCCTTAGGGTAGGTGTGGGAAGCCGTGGATGAGGATACAGAGGATGCTGTAACGAAGCATGGATTCTAGTCCGGGGAAGGGTGGGAACCACAAGGCTGGGGGTGACAAGCTGAAGTAGAATGGACTTCAAGCTCTTCGTGATCCCCAAGAGTATGGTTAGTGAGTGAGAACACTGGAAGTGCCCAAACTTGTAATTATCAGTGATAATTATATATTATGAATCCTTGCTTGCTTGTCTGTTTGTACCTAGAGTACAGGAGTATGTTCCATTCATTTCAGCTTCTTTGTATGGAACACAAAGCCTGGCACGGACCAAGTAGTCAGCCAATAATTACATCACATAACAATGAATAGAGTTCCTGGATTTATCACTCATTGTGTCTGCCCAGATGACTATACTTGTGTTTTTCTGTTCTATTGCAGTAGGTGCATTAGAAGTACATTAAATATAAGGAAACGTAACTGAGTATAAGGTTCACAGTAAGGGCACGAGAGAGCCAAGACTCCCTCACTGTGGTACTTGTTACTGACAGTGTTAAGTGAGTTACTTCATCTCTTTGCCTCAGTCTCTTCATCTGAGTAGTAGAGTTTGTAACTGTAGGAACATACTGCAGAGAACAGCTCTAACTAGAATAAATGAGCATATATAATGAGCTTAAAGCTGTGATGTGCAATGTCATGTAAAAGTTAAATTCGTATAACACTTCAAATGATGGAGCCACGCTGTGAACGCCCTGTCATCGTCTGATTTAGCCTTAGACCCAGCTGAGTGTTTGTTGGCGAAAGACTCATCAAACTAAAGTTACCACTGCTGTGGTTCATCTGTTCACTGCCTTTTCTAATTGAGCCTAGTTTTAGCTTTTTCATCTCAGTACTTTAACAAAACTTATGATATCAACATTATGATATCAACATAAACTTTAATTAGATTCCTTTGCTATAAGACATTCTATCTTTAAAGCCAAGAAAATGGAAGTGCTAATTGGCACTTAAAGCTTCCAGAAAGACACCTTGGAAACTGACTGGGGAGAAGTACCTGGCACGCATCCACACGGCCCTTGAGGAAGCCGGCACACAGCATTCCAGGAGTGATGAGGCCTCCGTAAGCCTTTCCACTGTTACAGGTCTTCGTAGCTATGATCTTCACTAACCCCTTTTGGAGTATATTAGGAATTTTTCCTAGAAGAAGAAAATTATACAGTTTTTGACAAACTTAGTATTTTCTCTGTATAGGTTATTAGTATTTAATTTTAGCACTGTACATTTTATAAATCAATGTGAACATGTTTTAAATAAAGCAAGAAATGCTTATGGAAATACCAGGTTACTATTAAAAATCACCACATTTAGAAACAGTTTGCACATTCTAGCTGATGAGAATTATTTTACTTTCAAAATGTTTTAGAATTTTAAAAATTCTTATGCTAAAAGCATACATTTCATGATCATTTTTATATTTTAGCTGAGTTGATTACTATAGTTATGAATCTTAGAATTAATCTTAGGTTTATTTATTTATTTGCTTTTTAAAATGTATTTATGAAGCTGGGTGTGGTGGCACATGCTTTTAATCCCAGCACTCAGGAGGCAGAGGTGGGAGAATCACCATGATTTTGAGGCCAGTATGGGACTGCAGAGTGAATTCCAGGTCAGCCTGGGCTAGAGCAAGACACTACCTCAAAAAATATTTAAAAATGAGCATATATTGCCACTGAATCTTTATGTCATTAGACTCATGGGAAAGCACATGGGGATCCCCTGAAGTTCTTGTTTTCTTTGGGGCTTTCTTACATAAAACATGCTATGTTACTTATTTTTTATATATTGGGTTATTGTCTGGCTTTGCTAAGAAGGAAATTTTATTCTTTGCTAAGAAAATGGCCAAAATATTTACCTACTTTGGCTTTAAAAATATCTAAGCTGCCAAGAGCCTTACTGTGAATGAAGGTGACAGTCAAAATAAATGTTTATTGAATGAATGTCATAGATGAAAATTATTTAACCAAATGATGTTTCTGTAAAAATTGACATTATAGGAAACAGCTCTGTGTAATTATAGTTACTATATGCATCAAAATAAGAATTATCCTGTGATCCTCTTTAAAAATGAACCAGGGAACACACTTTTCAGACCTAAAAACTCAAGCCATGCAGTGCCTGGGGGTTAGGAACTCACCATCAGACTTTAGGGTCCCCCATCCAGTGACCACCGCATCTGATTTGGGTGGGAATTTATGAGTTGCTTCAGGAAGACATATTTTTCGGATACTTCTTGAGTACAACACTGGGGAAGATAGGTGGATCACAGCGATGTCGTTATCATGGGCCGGATAACGGTAGTTTTCATGGACTATAATGTTGTCGATGCCTCGTTGTGTTTGCGGATTACTCAGAAGAAGCCCAAAACTCACGTTCCAGTCTTTGGGATTTTGAGACCTAAGGAGAATAGACTTTTTTTAAAAAAAATTAAAAGTCCTAAATGAATCATTTCTACCACACCCTCCAAGGCCCAGGGACCACTGTGGGAGAGGTGGCGGTGGGAAAAGAATGTAAGAGTCAATGGATGGGGAGGAGTGCTTGGTGATTGCTGCATTTCTGACCTCACAGCAGGTCTTGCCTTCACAAGACCTGTCCAATATTGGATCCATTGATATGCCACTGAGGGGCTCCTTGGCTTTTGAAGACCGCAACCATGATGGAGAAGGTAAAAAAGATGTCAAGATGCAAGAGTTGTAAAGATGAGGGGTTCAGGGCAGTGAGATGGAGATAAAAGAAGGTTGAAATTTTTTTAAAAAATAAAGTTTTAAAAAATATATAGATATATTGGAATTTCAGAAATTAGTTTATTAACCTTTTAAAATAATTAGACATGTTTGAGTTCTTATGGGACTTATTCAAGTATTTTTTTTTTAAAAAAACCTGTGTGTAAAAGGAAAAAATAATAATGATATGCTAAACTTTGAATATTTCATAAACTGTTTTAAAAGATAACCTATAGCCAGGCATGGGGTGAGCCCAGGATATGGGAGGTAGAGCCCAAGAGGATTGTGAGCGTGAGGCCTTCCTGGCTTACACAGTGCATTCAAGGCCAACTGAGCTGTATAGTGAGACCATGTCTCAAAAGCAAGACAGGCTGGAGAAATGGCTCAGCGGTTAAGGCACTTGCCTCCAGTGCCTAAGGCCTTGGGTTCAACCCCAGGACCTACAAAAGCCAGACACACAAGGTGGTGGCCCTGTGTTTCTCTCTCTCTCTCTCTGGATCTGTCTGCTAGAAAATGAATAAATAAAATATTAAAAAAACAAGTCAAACAAAAAAATAAAAGATAAATAAAAGAAACTGTGTTTCATTTCTGGGTTTGAACATACAATTCTAGCAGGGATTTAGAAAGATAGCTATGACAATAAAAATAATAAATCTAGCCACCAGGTGTAGTGGCACATGACTTTAATCCCAGCACCTGGGAGGCAGAAGTAGGAGGATCGCCATAAATTCGAGGCCACCCTGGGACTACGTAGTGAATTCCAGGTCAGCTTGGGATAGAGACCCTACCTCAAAAAACAAACACATTCAAAAGTCTAAATAAAAGTGGGCAGGTGTATGGAGATGGTGAGCTAATGGGGAAAATGGAATCATTAAAAATGATAAAATACATTTGACCTAAGGAGTTCTTTGCCATCTAGGGATTTTATTCGTGTGTTCGACACTGCAAGTAGAGCTGTGGAAGCAGCTGCAAGCTTTACTAAAGTGTCCCAGTAAAGTGAAGAAGATGATCAAGCTGGACATGAACTTTTCCTTTTTAGTTGACTGCAGACCATGGAAGGGTGTCGGTGAACTTTTAGTGTAATACTATATCCTTTAAAGAAGTTATCACTTCAGCTGAGCTTGGTGGCCCATGCCTATGATCCTAATATGCTATGATCCTAATGTGAAGCCTATGATCCTAATATGCTATGATCTTAATATGAAGCCTAGGATCCTAATATGCTATGATCCTAATATGATACCTAGGATCCTAATAATCTATGATCCTAATATGATACCTATGATCCTAATATGATACCTATGATCCTAATATGAAGCCTATGATCCTAATATGCTATGATCCTAATATGATACCTATGATCCTAATATGCTATGATCCTAATATGATACCTATGATCCTAATATGATACCTATGATCCTAATATGCTATGATCTTAATATGATACCTATGATCCTAATATGCTATGATCCTAATATGATACCTATCATCTTAATATGATACCTATGATCTTAATATGATACCTATGATCCTAATATGCTATGATCCTAATATGATATCTATGATCCTAATATGCACTAAACAGAGGCTGGTGGCAAGATTGAGATCAGTATGGGCAACACAGCAAGTATGAGACTTGCTTGTCTGGCATAATAAGACCCTGTCTGAAAATAAATGAATAAATTCATACGTCAAATGAATAAAACCAGTTGTAACAAGGAAAGAAAGCATTAGAAGACTCATTCAACTTGAGATTTTAATGTTTAGAGTTGAAGCAAATGACTCTAACCTGGTGGTTCTCCATTAGGGGTGCAGTGTCTGGGGACACTGAGAGATACCACTGGTGGATAAAGGCAGGGATCCTGCCAAATATTCCATAGTGCACAGGGCACTTTCCACAACAAAGGGTTAATGATCTGCCCCAGAGTGTCAGCTGTACACTTGACAAACCTTGCTCCAGGCTTCCTCTATCTGCCTTTTTAATGACATGGCTACCCCTCACAGGCCTGAATGAGAGCTATATGCCACATTGCAGGAAGGTCATCAGCAGACATTGAGACACTCGAGCAGCTTTGGGAGCTTCGCACGGTCAGCTCTTACTCTATGAAACAGTGGGCCGCGCTGACAAGCCAGTCGTTACTAATGAGAGTGGCTCCACATCGATGGACATAGTTCTGTTGAAGACTGGCCTGCCAGGGCCATTCTCCTTCCTTGGCATCCTGACCTCCTGCGATTTTGTTGCCAGAGGGAGTAATTGTACGTCGTCCGCAACCTGTTCAAAATAGAGTTGATTAGTATTGATATGGCTTGTGCATGTGTATTGCTACAGTAAATAAACTCCCTCTAAGGTGTCCCTACTGGTTGAGGAAAATCTCACAATATTGGAGAAATGATGATGGACTCATTGCTGGTATGATTTCCTGAGAATTCATTCAAAATGTATTAGCATCTTTCTTCTTTATGCCTCTCTCTCTCCCTTTCTCTCTCTCACACACATGCACACACACATATATGTATATACTCTATGTATTCTATGTATTCTTATGGTCTCAGTATGATCTCATGAAAGAGGAGAGTGGAATGATAGATTTGATTTTATAGGAGAATAATTGTTAAACAGGGAAATAGGTGCTTTTACATTTCAGTGAAAGTTGTAGGGCAATGAATGTCACGAAAATATTCATATGAAAGTATAAGTGAATATGGATATGAACGAGATATTGATGAGAGTAGATAGCACGTGTTCCCAACCAAGCACGATGCTCAGTGCCTGGATAAAAGGAATGACATGAAATGGCCAACTGGTTTCCAAGTTATGTTCGTCTGTGAAGCAAGACTCTGTTGTCTCATCTAGTTAGAGCCAGAGACAATGCCAGACTTGGAAGTCTTTAATAAATCCATAGTAACAGTTCAAGTTCATTATTCACTAACCTTGATTCTCTGAATCCATTGTCTGTATAGGACTTCTCTCCAACTAAAGTATTAAATTTGTCCCTTAACAATGTTTTGTCGTTTACTAGAGATCTAGAGATTGGCAATTTATTGATAAATATTTGAAAACACACGCACACATAGGGTCTTTAGCCCAGGCTGGCCTGCAACTCACAGCAATCTTCCTACCTCTGCCTCCTGAGTGCTGGGATTAAAGGTGTGTGCCACCCCCCCCCATGGAATTATACATTAAAAAATGTTTCTTCCGCTGGGCGTGGCGGCGCACGCCTTTAATCCCAGCCCTTGGGAGGCAGAGGTAGGATGATCGCCGTGAGTTCAAGGCCATCCTGAGACTACATAGTGAATTCCAGGTCAGCCTGGGCTAGAGCAAGATCCTACCTCAAACAACAAAAAAAAGTTTCTTCAGAACCTACCACAGAAAGCATATAACATAAAAGCTCAATAAATGTTTGTTGTGTGTGTAAGTGTCTAACTAGCTTGTAATGAACAAGAATCACTGAAACAGAGAATTCACTGCCTGTGTCCACAGTGTTTCGTGCAAAGCAGCCTGCATGACAGACAGGTACTTGTAACAGAAACAAGACAATCAAAATAAATTGGAAAGGTTAGCTGTCAATGGCTTCGCAGGAATGTGAATTAGGTGGGACTAGATGTGCTCCGAGGGATTCTTCCCCGAAGGTGGGAAGACATTGGAAGCCCAGGGGAGTCACATAGACTCATAAAGGCTTTACCATCTGGAGTTCATAAGTTTACCCATTGTTTTTATAACCTGTTTTCCAGTTGCGATGCAAACTTTGGGGTGTTAAGGCATCCTCCTTGAATCACTAGCTGGACCAGAGCCTTTGTGGCTTCCATGTGTGTGAGGAGTGCTCTCACACTGACTCACTGAATGAATACACCTCCCTTTTCCTGTTTCAGGTTTTTCTTCCCAGTCCTTTGTCATTGGCCCCGTGGAGGATAAACCAAATAATCCAGAGCCCAGAGGAAGACTGGCTCTTCCCTGCCCTCCCTGGTGTTCTGATTCCTCCTGAAGGAAGTTGGCTTTTCCTCAACTTTAGAGCAATATGAAAACTAAGATCCTCCTCTGGGCTTAGGAGCCTCCCCCAAGGGACTTGACCTCACTGTTTCTGCTCTTACTCATAATTCATACTGTTTCTATCCATGCATCGAGTTCCATTCTAAGTTCTCATCCACTCATGATTGTTGTGTCTGTTGAGCTTCTAGTCACCACCTCTCCAACACTACCTCTCCAAAAATTCTGCATGGCTCCATATAGCCTTTTTGTGCTGAAAGAGAGCTTATGGTAAACTTCATATAAAACTTTATATTTTAAAGAATATTATGAAGATTGTTGGCTGATACTTTCAGGGACATTAGTGAATCTAAAGTGGTCTTACAGCCTTCTCAACTTTCTACATTTTATGAATTTCAAAGTACTTTACTATGTTTACACATTAAAGCTCTATAATTTTTTTTGGGGGGGGCGAGTGTTTGAGGTAGGGTCTCGCTCTAGCCCAGGCTGACCTGGAATTCACTATGTAGTCTTAGGCTGGCTGTGAACTCACAGCAATCCTCATACCTCTGCCTCCAGAGTGCTGGGACTAAAGGTGTGCACCACCACACCCAGCTCAGCCCCTTGCTTTTTATTGAAAAGAATCTTAGTTAGGTCAAGTCAAAATCAGAATACTAATGTGAGAGGGTGTTTGGTGTTATGACCACTGCTTTTGAGTATCTGCCATGCACCTGAAAAATACCCAGTTGTGAATGCTACAGAAACTATTTCACTGGAATAACTTGCTTTACTGTGTCTTATTAAGTGGATTGTAGAGTGCCTAATCAAAATCTGTGAGCTAGAGAGAAAAATAACCTACAACAGCTTTGTGTTTAAATTTTGACCCTATTTCTCATAAATAACTTGGCAGAGACTGAGAGATAGAACAGTCTGGGTCAGTGTCACCTTGTTCTAGAAGGTGACTGCTCTTATCCTGCTGGCCCAGTCTCAGCCCTCAGACAGAGGCAGTACTTTCTCCCCCCCCCCCATCATATTCCCGACAGCTTGCTCTGGGTTCTAACAACCCTGGCCATCATATTTTCCTAGGACAGGCCACAGGGAAGTGGAAGCAGAATACTTTGCCCAGGAAGGAAGACGTGGTCTGCATATAAGGCATCTTTCTGCTCTTCACACAAGCATAGATTGCTAGAGTCAGAATTTCAGGGCGCGTTCCTAGATCTGGAATTTTCATAGGCAAAGTAGAAAAATACAAATATCTGACCCACAGTGAGTATTTGCTGTGAACAGGCACACCCTGGGAAGTCATTTATTTGTATCACTTTGTCTTCAGAACCTGTGGAACTAAGGCTTTGAGAAGTTGGGAACTTAGGTTCATTTATCCAGTTAGTACGTGTGACGGATCTTGGACTCAGAATTCATGTGTAGCTGCTTTTAGATTCTACTTGTCTTTAGTTCCCATCTGCCTCTATGGTTTGTGAAAATATGTCCCTCATTATATATCCACCACAGCAGTAAATTTAACATCAGTTGCAGTATCATGTAAGTTTCTAAAAGCAGCCTTTCTACTACATCTCAAGGGAGGTCTTCTTGACATTTCAAGGAGATGGAAAATAACTGTTGAAGAACTTACACATATGGAGCAGGTTTTCTGCCATTAGCATTTCAATATCTAAAAGTCAAGGAGAGAGAAAAATGAAAATATTTACATTTATGAATACTCTGTACTTTGATGATTTTATTTTTGGAAATGTTTTGTAGGTGTCATAATTTTATTCATCCTGACCGTTCATAAATTAGCATAAAGAATAATAAATTCTTATTTCTACAAAGACTCAAGGTTTTTATGATAAAATATCTGAGGGAGGAGCATGATCTTGAAGTGTACTGAAATATGTGAGAAACAGTGTCCTTTCACCACATCTCACTTTATACTTAAACAATTACCTGTCACCAGGAGAAAGTACAAGTATTGTTATATTTAAGACTCCTTTAAAATTTAAAATGATTTTTGTGAGCATACAAGGAAATGTGTTTGCTGTGATTATATATATATATATATAAAATTATATTTTGTTCCTATTTTCCTCCATGTCTCCCCCACCCCTCTTTTGCGGTTCCCCTCCTCACTCCCAGTATTAATTACCCACCCTTTTGCTTTCATGACACATTTTTCTTCATTTCTCCCTCCTCCCTCCTTTTAGACTTCTTCCCTCACACAGCATCATTTTGATCTTCATATGCATATAAATTAAATATCTACCCCGTACATGAGAGAAGACATGACAGTTGTCTCTCCGAGTCTTATTTTGCTCAATATGATGATTTCTAGTTCTATCCATGTTCCTGCAAATGACATAATGTCACCCTTCTTTAGAGCTGAATGAAATTCCATTTTATATATGCACCTCATTTTCTTTATTTATTCATTTGTTGTTAGACATCCAGGTTGGTTTCATTTCTTTTTTTATTTTAAAGATTTTATGTAATTATTTGAGAGAGAAAAAGAAAGAGAGAGACAGAGAGAGAGAGAGAGAGAGAGAGAGAGAGAGAGAGAGAGAGAGAAGAGAGAGAGAGGCAGAGAGAGAATGGGTGTGCTAGGGCCTCCAGCCACTGCAAATGAACTCCAGACACATGTGCCACCTTGCGCATCTGGTTTACATGGGTCCTGGGGAACTGAACTTGGGTCCTTCTGCCTTGCAGGCAAATGCCTTAATTGCTAAGCCATCTTTCCAGTCCCAGGCTGGTTTCGCCTCTTAGCTATTATGAATATTGAAATAAGTGTGGTCTGCAAGTATTTCTATGATAAGCTGTCTTAAAAATTCTTTAGGTATAATTCCAGGAGTGATATAGTTGGGCCATATATTTTTAGTGCATTTTTTGTGTGTTTAAGTGCATTTTGTTCTATTTTAGTTATTTGAAAATCTATGTTGTTTGGGCACATAGCATTAATTCTTTGAATCATTCTATTAAACATGCCATCTCATTTCTTATTTATTTTGGATCAAATGAATTAATTCAGCAGTGAGGTAGAGTTTAGTATTGTCTTCTCCTTCCTGGACTGACAAGTCATTTGATGGATTCAGGATGAAAACCATTTACATCAGATAGATATGTATATACCCCATATGCTCACAGAGTCACAAATTCGTTCAATTAATGTGACAAAAGTATGAGGAGAGACAACACAAATGAGCTACGCCTCAAGTTTCACGTACAGGAAACTGTAAACCCACTAGCTATTTCTGCCTAAAGAGTTCAAACGCTATTAATTACCAGCTGCTGGATGAGGCAGGAACTATAAATGTCTACGCTGGTTCATTTTTATTGTGGTTTTGAATTTCTATAAATCCAGAAAGGAGTGTCCAGTTCTACATGTCAACTATATCTGCACATTTCTGCATTGAGTTGCACAATAAACCAGGTAGACAAAGGAATCCTTTACCAGAAAATCAGCCTGCCAAAACAAAGAGGCAAGGCCACCCAGTACCCAGTTGGGGTATGAGAAGATGGAGCCACACCTACTTGAAGAGAAGTCTGGCTTCTCATTAGATTTTTCACAGCTCTCTTCCAGAGGCTATTTTTTTTTTATTTGCTATATCTCAAGAGTTAAGTTTTGAATTTTGTATACTTGGTAAACTATATCAAGTCATAGGAAGATTTTTAAAAATAAACTTTTGTCTGCACTGGAAAAATGTCCTGCACTTAAGTAATGATTTTAAAACCCTATTTTAGTCACAGAAGCCTCTTCTGTCTTTGAGATTTTATTATTGTGTGCTTGGCTACAGGGAACAATGTTGTTGACTTAGTCGTATTATCCCAGAGCTCAGTAGGATAATCATTCTTTGGGTGTATGGGAGACAAGCTACAGTGAATGGGGAGTTCAGCTGCCATTCTCTTGGCCTGAGTCACTGCTGAGCTGTTAATGTTTCCTGCTTTCTTTCAGCCCCTTTGCTCATCCTCAGAGGCTGGAACTCCTGCGGGATTGACCTCTCAATTCAACAGCATAACCAAAGGGACTCTGTTTATACTGTACCCAATAAAGGAAGTGGCAGAAAACAATGGCCCTGTGTCTGCAAAGGAGATGAATCAAAGGATAATAAGAGGACTGGGGCGCTCACACTCGTCATTCCAGTACTCCAAGGCTGAGGCAAGAGTAGGCTTGAGGCCAGCCTGAGTTCATAAGACAGAGCAATAAAAAAAAATGCTCAAAAATGTGCCTTGGTCTGGGGGGAGGGACAGAAATAAAAGCATAGGCATGGCTTTACCCCAGTGAGGTAATCTGGAGGAAGGGATGGGATAAGAAGCAGATATTTGTAAATCAATGTGTTGCATGTTATGTCCCAAATGCACCAAGAAAAGTTATTTAGCAAAAAGGGAGAATTTGGGGCTGGAGAGATGGCTCAGCAGTTAAGGCACTTGCCTCCAGTGCCTAAGGTCCCCAGTTCAATTCCCCAGTATCCACATAAGACAGACCCACAAGGTGGTGGCCCTGGTGCGTGCTCTCTCTCTCTCTCTCTCTCTCTCTCTCTCTCTCTCTCTCTCTCACTGCTTGAAAATGAATAAAATATTTTTAAAAAAGGGAGACTTTGAGACTCTTTTTTTCTTTCACATGGACTGATTTTATTCTTTTCTTCCAGAGCTTCCAAGAGAGCGTGTGACCACATTTGTCTTGGTGGTTGTGTGGGTGGTGGCTGAAGCCTACTGCTAAATTTCCTTCTCATCTCCTGGCCTGCGGGACGATGGCTGTGATGGAGAATGACTGTTGTCATTCTCTGAGATGCACTTCTCTATTTCCTTTGCATCAAATGTATGTATGGTTTGTCTTAAGAAGATCACATAAGTGGCCATAAAATCACAAAGGGGAACTTGTAGCTGGGCGTGGTATGCGAGGTTGTAAACCCAGTGTGCCAGAACTTGAAGAGCCAAAGGGGGAAAAGGGAGGAGCAATGGGAAGCTCATTTCAATTCCTGACATAACCGTATCTGCTTCAAAGGAACATTAAATATCATGAATAGAAATGTTGGTTTTGGAAATGCCATGTTAGTTTTTAACCATTCAAATAAATGGCATTAGTTAAGAAAATTTGTCACACGAGAGATTTTTCTTTCTCTTTTCTTTTCTTTCTTTCTTTATAAGTAGAGAGAGACAGACACACAGAGAGGGAGAGGGCATGGCCACAACAAGGCCACTATCGCAAATGAACTCCAGATGCATGTGTCACTTTGTGCGTTTGGTTTACATGGGAAATGGGGAATCAAACCCTGGTCGTTAGGCTTTGCAAGCAAGCACCTTAACCACTGCGCTCTCTGCAGCCCAAGGGATGCTTTTTAGGCAATACATCTTTATTGGGCAAGGGAGGGCTGTATCAATGGTTGTCAACTTTTTATGCTAAATAGTCAACACCACATGAATCAAACATCTTACCTTATTATAATTTAGTATGGTAATCATCAAGAATTATCTAAAATTGTTTTCCTGAGGTAGGTATAATGACTAAGTGCTGAAATATTAATGGACACTTTACTTGATTAACTGCTTCTATTCATACGAGAGCAATAATTTTTATCCATGATTTACTTCAGCTCCGGGGCTTATAAAATAATGTAATGCTCTTATTACCCTGCTTTGGGTCCATATGGAAAAACACCTGTGAATAATCACTAAGACTCAGCCAGCGAAGTTTATGTCCAAGTATTCATTTATCAGAAGAATAAATTAGAAAATCATTGTAATATTGTAATATGTATTTTATATATATATATATATATATATATATATATATATATATATATATATATATATATAAAATGTTAGTATTCATTCCATTCTTGCTCTATGACAGGTACTATGCTAAATGTGTACTATCAAGTCTGCGGTGCCTTAATCTTTTTAAAGATGAAGTTGAAATGATTTGTGTTTGTTGCAAACATGTGACAGGGTCAGAGTCGTCCCTATAGTACCTGTGATTTAAGAGGCAAGCAATGTCTCCACTTCCTTCCCCTTAGCCCATAGAAGAGTTTGAGTTTAGGGGAGACTAGGAATAAAACTGTTAAAAATAACAGTCTCTATCATCTATCAATCTATCTATTTATCATTTATTTATCTATCATCTATCTTATCATTTATCATCTATCTATCATTTATGGATCTACCATATATTTCTATCTACTATTATCTCTGTCAATCTATCTGACATTCCAATCTTCATAGGACATATTGAGTGCTTTTGTTTTTCTTGATAAAACTCAACAATTAATGATATTTTGCACCAGGCTTGTCTTTAAAAGTTGTTTATAATGTACCAGGTCTTTGAAGTATTTTTAAGAATATTTTTGGCTTGGAGAGATGGCTCAGTGGTTAAGGCACTTGTCTGCAAAGCCTAATGACTGAAGTTTGATTCCCAGCACCCACATAAAGCCATATGCACAAAGTGGTACATGCATCTGGAGCTTGTTTTCAGTGGCTAGAATCCATGGTATGTCCATTCTGTCTGTGTCTCTCTCCTTGCAAATAAATAAATGCAACATTTAAAAATATTTTTAAATATTTGAGAGAGCAAGTGAGTATGGGGTGCACCAGAGCTGCCTGCTGCAACAAAGGAACTCCAGATGCATGGAACATCAGGCTTTTTGTGGGTTCTGGGGAATTGGGTGTCCTTTCTCATCTCCACCTTATACAAGTAGGAGGCAGGGTCTCTTGGTCACTGCTCTGTGTGTCAGAAATTCTCCTCCTCTATCTCCCTGTCCCTGTAGGTACTGGGTTAGAGATGCTGACACTAGAGCATTTAAAACACGTGGTTTATAGGATCTGAACTCTGGCCTCATGCTGTGTAAGTCAAGTGCTTTATCCATATTTTTGTTTTCACCATCTTTTCTATGAAGAGATGGTTAGATGGAGTTACTCAAATGTGAAGCAAATTTTCCTAAGTCACATTGTTAATATGGAGCAGGCCATCTCGTAGCAGGACCTCGGAGCTTAAGCACTGTCATAGTAATATTGGTGCTGTTTTCAGCTCTCAGATGTAATGAGCAGATGTGGGCTGTGGCATTGAAGCCACAGTTGTAAGCAGCAGTGATTTTCCTCATGTTAAGGAGCTTGTATAAAAATGAAATTCAAAACTTGATATATTTAGTGACAGGTGCCAAGTAACTGAACTAATTAGTGTACTTTAATATGGAGCTAGAACTGAAGTTTGGGCTGCCTAAATAAACGCCACAGATTCCCCAATGGCACAGACCCACTTACATCATAAGAGTTAAGGTTAACGATTGTCTCAGTGACAGCCTTCATGAGTTTAAGCCCTGTACTGACTTGTTGCAGAGTGTTGCAGACTGGCTGTCGGTTGTTGGCTTTGTCTCTTGTACATGTGAAGTCTCAGGCAGTTTTGTGAGGCACCTAACATCTAATGAAGGGTGAAGAGGCAAAGATAGGGGATTACCAGGCAAGTAGAGGTTAGGGCTCTACCAAGAGCACAGTGTATATATTTAACTTGCTACCACTAATAGTTACCACTATCCATAAAAGTGTAGTATGGCATTATTAAAAATCCTGGAAAAATCATTTATTTAGAAGAGGCCTCAAGCAAGTCTATTTTCTTGGAATCTTACATGTTTTATAAATTTGGAAGAATACCAGGATTATACTTTTTTAAAATAAGTTTATACTTCTGTATGAAAATTCTCTCCAAATGGGAAGGCTGCTTTCTGTCTGTTTTCTCAGAGGTCACCACTTTTAGACAGAGTGAGCTGTGTGTGGAAACTTCAAGAGATCGTTAACCCCAACACAGAGGCTTCTCATCCTTGGGTGGTTCATGCAAATAATGATTGGCCTAGGTTTCTAGATTTCCACCCCTCTCCCAAATCTTTTAGGGGTAGCGAAGCTTTCTTCTCATTGATCCAATTTGTTGTAGCAGCTTAGAGCTCATCCCAGCTCAGTAGAACTGATACCTACCTACCACTTTCTGCACCAGGGAGACACTCGTCAGGTGAAGGGAGCCACACTTGTTCCACTCGTTAAGGGCTGTTTTTCATAGTATCATTAGGGGACAAAGTAAGAATTGGAGTGTATGTGACAGTGTGAGAAGAAGTCCCATCAACGGTGCATCAGGTGAGTTTGGTCTTAAAAGGTTACAGCAATTTTCAAACTAGGAACATCAGTACAACAGAAGGTGCCATCATGAGCTACAGCGCAAGCCTTGGGCTAAAAATCCATTACTTGGAGCTCCGATTGCCTTCCTAATAGACACAAATTAGCTGCCACTTTATATGGTACAATATTTAAAGAAAGAAAAATCTGTTTTATGAGTCTAACAAAAACATCATATTCACATTAAAAGATGAGAGTCAATTCCATACCACACATATTCTTACCTGAAAATTTAAAAGAAGAAGCGTCGATAAGTAATGACCCAGTGTGACCACTTAGCTTCTGGTATAAAATGGCTTCAACTCTGTCCCAGAATTTTCCTGCATTATTTTTACAACAGGATTTAAACTTCAGCACAACATGTATTACCACCTTCCCTTTGGCTTGGCTGTAAAATAGAAACAGACAACTGGATTTTGCTTCATGGCTGTGCCTCTGTCGCTCTTAATGGGAGGGTGAGTTTCTGAACAAGTATGGCTTAAGATAAGAAAGTGGAATTATGCTCTCCTTTGTTAACCCTCCTAGGTCCTCCCAAGGGAGCAGAAATGATGGAAAGAGCTAGTGTCAAGGTAGTGTAATTTGCCATCAAGGAATCTCATTTGATTTTTAGAGTTACTATTTGCCAACTTTTGACTATATCATGCTATGTACACTCTCTGTATCTAAGTTAGCTCATCTGTAAAATGCACATGATAAGCTTATTGACTGTAAACTTATTGTTTTGTAAATATAATGATTGATTTAGTCATATTGTATTGGATATAGAGGTAGTTTGAAAATCTCAGAGGGCTAGATGAAATTTATTTGTTAATATCAATACATTTATGTATTGTGAACCCACTATGGACTCTGTAAGGTAATAGAAAAGGACACAAAAAGAAATAAGTAAAAATGAATCATTTATTATCTTTTAGAAAAACTGAGTCATATTTTTCCACAGTGAGCCAGTTGTCTCTGACCTTCTGGAAGTCAGAACTGAGAATGAAAGAGTTAAAGGATCCTATTTTATTTGCCAATGGGACCTGGAGATGTGAGAGTGTAAGCCGTGCAATTTATGAGCGAGAAAACCACTACTGAGTTTATGAGACACCTAGTCTGGTCGATTCTCTGTTCTTTGTCTTATAAGCTTTTCCGTGGTATTCTGTGTATGTATACATCTGAAAACAAACGTCACAGAGTCTTATGTAACTTAAGACTATCCTGAAAATACACACTTCCATACCTTTATAGCATTCATCATCAAAGATAGTAACAGGTGTGGGGTAGGGAAGTGCCGGTTCCCCCAGATGGTGGACAATACTGGGGAGAACCAGGATACATCAATAAACCAAGAATATAGAGCTGTCAACCACGAGATGGGTCACCTCCACCTCATCTGTCTGAGACCAGAAGTCATTTCAGAGGACAGCGATACAAATACTGCTCTCAAGGATGGGATGAAAACCAGTTCTGGGGAGATGGCCACAGACATCATGGTCACTCAACCTCATCACAACAGAGCTCCAGAGGCTACAGAGAAAACAACACTAAGACAGATCCCTTTCCAGGATCAGGGAACATGGGAAAGATGGGGTGGGAAGATTGTAAGAGCCTCAGTGCGGGTGGGAATAGCCAGAGCCATTGTAACCCCCTCTCCTCCCCCAAGACAAACTGAGGCCCTGTGGCCCCCCACAATAAATATCAATAACTTCATCAAAGAGGACCCTCCACAGATTTGGGGGCATCTAAGAGTACAACAATAAATAAATAAATAGAAACATACCCAATATCCAGTATTTTCTATGACTATAATGCCTTATCACTTTCCATTATTTTTCCAAGATAATTTTAAATAAGTAAATTAGCCCATTTCGATACTACTCCTTGTAAGTTTATGTTATTAATGTATGCTTACTAGTTACCTCTCTTTTGAAGCTATAATTGGGTTTTTTTTATTTATTTACATAGTAATAAATTATGAATAACTATGTGTCAGCTTATTAAGCAGCCTCTTCTTCGTTTCTGCTTCTCTGTTGCAGGTGTGATGCTAATCTTACCTGATCTATAGGGACAGTCTCTTTGTTCCTTACAGAATAGTCAAGGGCACATCGTATTACTTTGTTTATTCCAAATATCCTGTAAACCCCACAGATGTCACTCTGAACTTTTCTCTTGGGTCAAATAGCAATCTAACACCAGATAAATATAAATGTATAAATTCTTACTTTGAGGTCACTAGGGGCCTAGCCTCCTCCTTATCACCGAAAACACGAATCAAGTTACTTTACTTGTATTTTCTTTGGATTCACAAAATGATCTTGAGTTTTCTATGAAAAACGTTTGTAATTCTTTACCACAGGATGTTTTGCTTTCCAATCCTGGTTTCCATTCCCTCATCTTTTAAACAAATATGTGTTAGTCCAGACAGGATGGCAAGCAGAGCTCTGGGTGCAAAGCTGTGTTAGCTTGGTCTTCCAAGTAGTAGAAGAAGTAACTCCAGGGAAGGCCCCTTGGAAGTGATACCCCACACCATGACGGTGGGAGTCATGGTAACATCTGGGGGGTGGGAATCTTCCAGGAGAAGGAGTGCAGAAATGTTTGCCAGAAGGAATTAGTGGTCTCTTTAGCTTTATCAACATTGAGTCAGGACAATTCTTGAGTTGTTTGTAGTAGTCTTTCCTTACAGTATTTACTTAAAACTTTGTAATTCTTTTGCAGCATGTGGCTCTCATTTTTTGTTGTTGTGTGTGTGGAGCATGTATGGATGTGGTATGTGTGATGTGTGGTGCATACACATACGTGTGCAGATGTGTGTGCCCCCATGTGCGTGTTGTGGAGGCCAGGGGAGAATGTTGGGTATTCTTCTCTTACTGCTCATCTGCATATTTCTTTCCTTGAGATGGGGTCTCTCCATCTGTCCATTACACAGAGCTCCAATGACTCTCTATTCCCATGCTGCATTGATGATACAGATATGCATGACCACACCCGCTTTCTCTGGGCACTGGGGAACAGCAAGCTCTCTTAACCACTGAGTATTTCCCCAGAGCTCATCTGTTCATCTTGATGTTATAAAACCTCTTTTCAGTTTTTTTCACCGAGGAATTATTCTTGCCAGGAACCCAAAAGCCATCTCTTTGGAGAGCAGCACTGAAAAGAGATGGAAATGTACTTCTCATATGGCTGCAGCCAAAACAAAACAAAACAAAAAACAAAATCTGAATTCTTTTGAACCAAGGCTAGAGGTCTCTGAATGGCAGAGGAAAGCCTTAGGTTAGTTGTGAATGAGAGCTGGTTTTGACCAAAGGAAAAGTAAACTTGTATCTTGACTCACTGGAGCTAGTTCTTTCTTCTAGCAATTCCTGGATAAACATCTTGGCCATTGGGTAGATTTCAAACGGCTCCCAAGTGGTACAAGAGCGAAGTGGGTCTAGTTGAGTGCAATCACACTATGTATAAACTCCGTGAATGTTAGGAACTGAGGAGAACTGTAAAACACCCAGGTTCTATGTCGTTTTTCTTCTAGGTGAGATTTTGCCATGTAGTGCTGGCTGGCCTGGAACCTGTGATCCTCCATCCTCAGCCTCCCAAATTCTAGACTTACAGGCATGCTCCACCTTGACCATGGTCATTGCTATCATGTGAGGACGTGCAACCAGTGTGATAACTGAGTTTCATTTTTCAACAGAATCTCAAAACCCATCTTTTAAAAATATAACTATCTCAACTTTGAAATTAATTTTTATCCGAATCTGTATAAGTAAATGACTTGCCAATATAGAGTCAAACATCATGCACATGGCTCCATTACTCATTTTGAGGTTTATCTTTAAGCAATAATCTCAATTTAGATTTACTTTTTTGCACCCTCAATAAGAAAAATGAACCCATTTAACCTTCATCTGACGATCATAATTATCTAGAATTCATGGTTGAGGTCTAATCAATTTCTAACACAACACCAAACACTTTTTTTCAGATTTGAAGTATTGGGGGTTTAATATACAAAATTAAATTTGATTTAAATCCTGCACTTGCACACCAAGAGAAACCTCTCTGTTGAGTAATCCACGTAGACATGAAGGTCAAAGCCCCGTGCCTCTCTGGCTGCTGTGCATACCTTACTTGGACAACGTGAGAGTCGACATATTCTCTTCTCAGTTTGGATTCACGGAATGTTTCATTGATCTGTTAAAAAGAACAAGGAATAATGACATGACTTTTTTTTTCTTTTCAACTCTCTACTACTTTGGAAAATTAACACAAATATAAACAGAACGGTATAATAAACTATCTAGCTCTCATCTAGGTTGGTTTTTACCCTCATATGCTCATATTGCTTTTATTTTAATAATTTCTGCATCACAGCAATTAACTCTTTTCTTCATATCATAAAATTTACAGTATTTTGTACCTTCCTGGGTCATGAGAGTAGCATGATGAGAATATTCATTTTGAAGAAGGTAATTTCAAAGGACCAGTTGGCATTGTTCACTTCCCTGTGCAATTTATTGAATATCCATGGAATAAAAGCAGCATTGTGTATAGAGGAGCTTGTGTGTGTGTGTGTGTGTGTGTGTGTGTGTGTGTGTGTGAGAGAGAGAGAGAGAGAGAGAGAGAGAGAGAGAGAGAGAGAGAGAGAGAGAGAGAGAGAGAGAGAGAGTCTATTTTGTGGCAGGCCCTGTAGCCTGGATTGCAATCTATTTGTTCCTGCTTTTAATTATATGTTGCTGACAGTTTTAAAGTATTATAAGTAGAAATCTCTCAAATTTCATCTAAGAGTCACTTTCTTAACTGCTTCTCTCCCACCTTTCCACTGTAACGGAAGAAGTCCTACAATGGGGGCATCATATATTGCTCTCTGTGGCTTCTACATTGGCAAAGGTAGCGCACATAAAAAACTCTTATTGGGTGTATATTTGTGTACATTTGTTAACCTACACTGATCACACTCTCTGATGGAGATTGTACTTGTATTTTTCAGGATGCAGCGAGAGAGCTGGGGACCATCTAACTCTACCAACAGACCATAGGCCAATAGCTGAGATCCTGGCAAGGGATGAGCCACCACAGTCATACCCTGGAGGATCCATATGGAACCCTGGGCAGAGAATGATGGGATGAACAAGGGACCCACAGCCACAGACATTCAATCAACACAGGATAAGTCAGTGAGACAGAAATCAACGATCTTCGACACAAAGACCCCTAAACTCACAATCTTAAAGCAGCCTTAATACTCATCCACCTCGACTCAGGGAATTATGCGGAAGAGGGGGCGGAAAGATTGTGAGTGCCGTGGTGGGGGGAGACGCTCCAGAGGCATGGCACCCTTCAGTAACAACACACTTGGGCCAGGAGGGCCTGGCTGAGTACTAGGCTATCCAGGGTCCCCTGCCACAAAGACTGATCCAGATGGCCCACGGAGGAGGATGTCCAGCTGAATGGGGATAGGGAGGGGGGGGCATTGGGGAATTGGGGATAACAACTCATTGTTTAACCACTAAATAATGTAATTCATATGGACAATAAATATATATTTAAGACTGAAAAAAAATCTTATTGGGCTGGAGGTCCAGTGGTTAAGGTGCTTGCCCACAAAACTAAACGATCCAAATTTGATCCCCCAGTACCCATGTCAAGCCAGATGCACAAAGTGGTGCATGCATCTGGAATTTGTTTGCAGTGTCTAGAGGCCCTGGTGCATCCATTCTCTCTCTTTTTTCCTCCGTCTCTCTCTGCTTACAAATAAATAAATAAATCTTCTTGATATTGCAAAAGATTTGAATTATATATTCCTCCTGCTCCAAAACAATTGGAATATATTTGTTTTCTCAGGAAATGTCTTATGAGGTAAAACCATGGCTAAGATAATAAAATCATATCTTTAAAACGATTTAGTGGAGACATTATAAGCACATCAAGAAGCAGATGTTTTAGATAGATGTTTGAGATAGAATTAAGAGATCTTGAGAATATAAAATAATTAAATGGAGTCATCCAAGCTTCCAAGAAGGTCTCTTTGAGGAGGTGACATGTGATCAAGTCTGGAAGTGGAGAGTTAAAAATCAAGGGGAAAAGAGCAGGTGGAGGAACAGCAGGTGTGCAGGGAAGAAAGAGACTGGTGTGTTTGAGGGGGAAAAGGAGTCATTGTGACTCAGCTGAGAAGGGAGAAATGACATAAATTGAATTTGCCCAAGTTACGTGAAGATGAGATTCAGAGGACGTTGGAAACCATGATAACAAGTTTGGACATTTTGGCTGAGTACAGTGAGTGCAAAAATCCTAAAAATTAGATAACTATACTATATTTTTCTTCTATTTACAATTCCTCTCCTGAGAGAAAGTACAACTGAGTTTTATGAGAGTCAAGGAATGGGGATGAGGAAGAATTTCCCCCACAGGTGAGAGTCTTTTGTAGGAAGGACCCTCACAGGCTCCTGGAAGGGCTCAGCTCTACTGTGCCAGTCAAGTTGATGCTGGTCATCTCTGGAGCTTTCTGTGATCCCATAGAAACTAATAAGGGACTGCAAAACAATGGGGAAGCCTTGCATCTACAGTAAGGCTTGTCATATGGGCAGAGAGCAGAGAATCTGAGAGTTCTTCATGGAGCTTTGGTAAGAAGAGTTAGAATAGTGTTGCTGTAAAGTAAGCCAATAGAATTTATGAACACCTCACCTCCCTCTCACTTCCCTCTCATGGAGCTGCTTCAATAACAACCAACGGCTCTAATAAGCCAACAAAGAAATGTGAGAATGCAAACAAAGGATCCCGGCAGGTGGAGAGAACATAAAACAGATTAAGTGCTCCTCAAAACACGGCAGCTGAGAGAAACACAGCAACCAGAATAACCATGGAAAAAAGCACACTTAAAACTCTCAGACAGACAGGGGGATGTGGTACCGGGAAATGAGAATGCAAGATTAATAATTCAATCAGGCAATTCAGAAAGATGATTTGTCTTTTTTGAGATCTGAGTTTGTTAGTTGGAATACTAACTGGAATAAACATCTAAAAATTTCATGTGAAAGTATTAATGCTATCCTTTGTCATATTTACCATAAAGTGTTATTATATCACCCATTGCTGAGGGAGATGAAGGGTAGTTAACTAAGCTAATGATATAAATGTGAGCTAGTTTAACTTTTTGAATAATTTTATGGAAACATTTAAAAAATTTTATCTTTATTGCCCCAAACTAGATACATTGATTGAGCAAATATTGTGCTTATATTCCAATTTCCCTCCTCCCTGTCCCCAGTCCACTGGGTATCGTCCTCAGTGGGGACACTGGATCAATCCATGTGGCAAGGGGTTATGGTCAACAAAGTTGACCCCCTTTATGTGTTGTAGCTGAGGGAGTAATGTCTCTGGGTAATCTCCCCCACCATGGCTCTTACAATCTTTCTGCCCCCTCTTCTGCTCAGCTCCCTGAGTCATGGAGGGTGAGTTTTAAGTCTTTTTCATTGTTGTTGGCAGCATTTCTTTAAATTAAAATCTTTATTGGGTTTTTGATATTTTACTCTAGAAAAGTTCTCAAATGTAAAAAAAATTTACTTTTACATAGAATGATATATTCTTTTTTAAAAAATATTTTATTTTTTATTTATTCATTTTCAAGCAGAGATACAGAGAGAGAGAGACACTTTGTGGGTCGGCTTATGTGTGTACTGGGGAATTGAACCCGGGACCTTAGGCACTAGAGGCAAGTGCCTTAACCGCTGAGCCATCTCTCCAGCCCTAGAATGATATATTCTTAAACATATATATATTTATTTATTTGAGTGTGAGCATGCCAGGGCCCATTCCAGCTGCAAACGAATGCCAGATGCTAAGCACTGCCATGTCTGGGTCATGTGAATGGCTTGTCTATTGAATCCCGACTTTAACTGCTGAATCATCTCCCCAGCCCTAAGAACGATGTATTTTAATGAAATATTTATTTATTCTGGTCAAAAACTTTAAACACACAAAGTTCCTCCAAATATGGAAACATCTAAAAACATTATGCTACCTCTCCACTAAAGAACATTTTGGAATCAATGAAAAGATCTTTGGCTGAGGGACTTCTATGAATATTACTGAGAAAAATAATTATCTGTAATGCAGTGTATCATGGACCCATTTTAGTAAAATACGGACATTCGTCTGCATGTCTTTTGCTTTTCTACACTTACATAACTCAGAGGAAAAAAGAAATATAATACTATTATGGTAAATATGAGTGATTTGGAAGTGAAATTTGGGCATATATGTGTGAGGGAGAAAAAGCAAGAAAAAAGAGAGAGGAAAAGCTGAATTTAAAAATATTCCCTTCCATGTTACTTGTTCTTTTTCTGCCTTCGTGTTTTATATGTTTTGAATTTTCATGTTTGTATCTTTATTTTAGATAAAAGCGAAGTTGAAAGTCTTTGTAGAATTTTAAACTAGTGAACAGTGTTGCTGGATTTTAGTTTTAAAAAGATCACTTTTGCTGGTGTGTGGAGACAACTTCTAGGGAGGGTAGAATAACT
>PVHP010018003.1:0-33746 GCA_004024765.1 Zapus hudsonius | reverse complement strand
TTAAAAAGGCATTAAGCTCTTATAAACCTACTATTAACCAGAATGGCAAAGAGCTATAAAATGAACATGGATAAACAGAAAAGACCTAGTAGAGAATAAAACTTTGGGTTAGATTTTCAAATAGAACCCAGTGGTGAAAGACAGGCATGTGAAATGCCACAGAAAGTTTAAGTAAAGATGCAATTTAGAAGTCAGAGGGGCTGGAGAGATGGCTCAGCGGTTAAGGCACGTGCCTCCAGTGCCTAAGGCCCTGGGTTCAATTCCCCAGTACCCATATGGGCCAGACCCACAAGGTGGTGGCCCTGGTGTGCTCTCTCTTTCTCTCTCTTTCTCTATCTCTCTCTCTCTCTCTCTCTCTCTCTGTGTATCTCTCTGCTTGAAAATGAATAAATAGAAGTCAGATAAATGTAAACATAAAACAAGAGAAGTGGAATATTATACAAAGCAGATTTAAGATGGAATAAAGGTGAAAATAGCAACAAAATAATAAATGTATAACAAAATTTGTAATAAGTAAAGATAATTATAAGAAGTTCATTAAAGTTAAAATATTGCAAAAACTTTGAAAATAGTAAAAAAATTATTTAAATATTCACCTTTTCTCTAATTAATTAATAAGAAATAGAAGAAATAACATTTTTTGAAAGCAAATATGTAACAAACCCTCCACACTAAAGCAATGGGAACAGAAAAAAAAAACACAAAGACTAAAATTAATCTTTTTAAATGCAGAAATTGAGTGTACAATGACTTCACATATAATTTCAAAGACTATCTTTGAGGTAAAAATTAACTATATTTATAAATACAATTTTTTGATAAAAGATAAACAAACTGAAAATGTAGATAGAATATGATATATGCAGAGAAAATGTAAATAGCTAAAGAATCTATACACAACTATATGCTGACACTGAAATTTTTTTATTAATTTGGAAATTTGTGAGAAATCAAAAATTATTAAATTAAAAAACTGGCTTAAGTAAAATATAAATAATTAAATATGCCAGTAATAAAAATGCAATTCAAAAAAATATCATAGTATTACCCTCTCTTAGGGCTCAAAAACCTTCAGTACTTATATGGTACATTCTTTCAGAAGAGATCTGTGTGCTATTTAAAGTGTCCTAACAGAGAAATATGAAAAGTATTGCACTGATTTATAAAGCTCTCATAAATTAGCATCTAATTTCAAAAAAAAAGCATTCGTTGTGGTTTAATTTCACATATTTTACGTTTGTGACCATTGTAAATAAAATGGTAATAAGTTCAATTTCATAAGACATTAAAAAGAACGTTCTATCATGACAGTAAGCCTTATTCTAGGAATGCATTATTTCTAAATGTCATTTAAAATGAAGAGGTAATAAGCTGGGTGTAGTGGTGCACCCCATTAATCCAGAAGTTGGGAGGTAGAGGTAGGAGGATCATAGTGAGTTCAAGGCCAGAAGGAAACTACATAGTGAATTCCAGGTCAGCCTGGGCTACAGTGAGACCCTACCTCCAAAAACAAGAACAACTACAAAGAATAAATACATAGGTAACTTAAAGAAGAAATCATTATAAAAACCATCCTTGACAAATTTTAGAACATTTACTATCATTACTGAACTAGTGTAACATCATTATAAGAAAACCATTCCATAGCATTTCCACCCATATTACCATTTTGTTATTTATTTATTTTTACTTTAATGTACTTTTTCTTCTTAATGCTTGATATTGAACTTAGGGCCTCATGAATGCTAGGCAAGTACTCTACCACTGAGCTACGTCTCTGGCCCTTTCACCTTCAATTTTGATTCAGGATCAAGGCTGGCCTTGAACGCATTTTGTATTCCATACTGGCCTTGAATTTGTGATCATCATTCCTTAGTCTCCTGAGTAGCTGGGATTACAGGCCTATGACATTACCTGTTACAGACCACCATTACCTGCTACAGAACACCATTACCTCTTTTGATTATAACAGAACAGCCTCATTTTGTGTGTTACCTGAAAGGAAAGTTAGGCCAAAGCACACAGCTAGAGAATTGGCCAGCTGGGGTTCAGTTAGCTGGTCACTTATACAAACATCCTCCCATCTCTCTGAACTACTTTGTACTAGGCCCTAGAGAGTCAAGAGCAACCACCAAGTAAACAAGTTCCATCATACCAAAATAAGCAAAACAATGCAACTGAATATAAGTAAATATAAATAAATAAAATAAAATACTGAATTCTCTTCAGAAGGCCCACAAGAGGCCTTATGAAGCATTCAGCCATATAGTCTGCTTTGAAGGCTGAATCTGAGTGTTTCCCATGACACCTGAACTGAACCTACATAAAGAAAAGCCAAAGCTCTCCTGGGCTCTTGAGAGAATCCAGCTAGCTGAAAACTCTGTGTTTTGATGTGATTTGAACACAGTGAGAGCTTCATACCATAGGGAAGCACTTATACAGACCAATTTCCCTAGTAGCTGATGGAAACTCGTGAACCCAGATGAGAAGGGACTCAACTGCAAACAGGCAGGAGCCCAGGAAAAATCCACACCTTAATACCATAGAAGTGTCCTCCTAGCATTGGGCACAAAACTATGGCTCATCTGGGTCTCAAGTCAGTGGGGCAAGACCCCTGATATGTATATGCCCAAGGCCTGGACTGGGCTGTGCCAGCAGCGTAATTAAGAGCAGAAACAGGACCCAAGAGGCTTATCTCCCTCCAGGGGCCTGTGCATTTGCCCTCTCTATGAGGAAGGTTAGGCCTCTGTGTGCCAGCGAGGAAAGCAGGCATCTCCCTTCCTGGATAATTCTATCTTCACTGTTCAGTTTATCTCCAGGGCATGCATGACTGATAGTATCCACCGCCTGTCTGTTAGTCACAATAACCAACCTGAGCTGCCACCTGAGATGGAGCTCTGGTGCTGCGGTATTTCCATCAGCCAGAGCAGTGTCTAAAGGTGCAGAAGAAGCAGGTTTGCCTTGCTTGATACAACACTGTCAAGCTTCAACTCTGGTGCTCTCTGGCTCTGAGTGGGTGCCTGGAGTGACTCAGCCTCAGTTTCCTTTCATGACCCAAGGGCACGATGAGGTTCCCTACCTTATAGAGCTGTTATATGAATGAAACAACACAGTAGATGATAAAGTATTTTTGATTGGATGCTAGAGAAATGTTGGCTTGTATTATAGTAATATTTGATTATAATCTGTTCTATTCTGTATAATCTCTGTATGATAACTGCTAATTTATGGATATGGACTTCACCTTAGCTTAGTAAATCAAGGTAGGATGAATTTTAAAGTAAATCACAATAGGATGTACAGTTAGCATTGCCTGGTAGAAGCCAGTCCCTTAATTTCTTCCCCTAAAACTGTATTTATCTAATGAAGAGAACCAGGACGTGCCTCAAATACCATAATTGAAGACACGAAGAATGAATGAGGGCCATTAGCTTGGCCCAGGTAAGAAGTGGGGAGAAAAGGAGCACTTTTATCTGGATTAAAAACTCAAGATAAAAATTTAACCAAGACAGGAGTTATGGAACACTCCCTATGTGCCCAGTAGAATTAGGAGAGTAATTTTCATATCACAGAATCCTGATGATTTTATCATTTTGTGTTGTTTTTAGGCAGGTTCTTGCTATATAGTACATTGTCTTTCCTCTCCTGCCTGAAATCTTGGTTTCCTTATCTGGGCATTTGATGAACTCTGTAACTTGTGGGTTTTTGATGTATATGATGACAGCTTTCTGTAGAGTCAATGTAATCAAATAAGGCCCTTGAATGCTTGTTGCAGGCTCCCTTGAAGTACCAACAGAGCCAAAAGTTCTGGTGTAACCATCACGCTACCAAAAGCTTAAAAACTCTGTGATGAAGATGAAATGGGGGACAAAAGAAATGCTTAAGGAAAAAGAAAAAAAAAACACCTTCAGAAGGACAGTAGAACTCTCTGTCTTCCATGGACGATGGTCCCACAGCCAGTGCGAAGGGAAAAAGTGACGCAGAGAAGCCAGAGTCTAAAGATGAAAGGCACCAGCTTGACTGGGTGAGCTGCCCGGCCATGTGAAGCCCACATTGGCTGGTCCAGAAGCCCGTAACCAGAGACACTAGCATGAGAGCAAAGTCTGGGCTGGGTGGTCTTGGAGTGGTTTTTTGGACCTCCTTTATAAGTCTAAAAATCTATGAAGCAATTTCCTCTGTGTGAGAGGAGCCTCTTCTGCCTTATGGTAGTTTAGTAAGGTAGGACAGCTTGGAAGACATCAGTCAGTTAATCCGAGCCACTGAAAATGGTGTGGGTGCTGAAAACAGTCCTCATACTCCTGTATATGTTCAATTATATATATATATATATATATATATATATATATATATATATATATATATATATATATATATACACCACAATTCTGGGAGAGACTATTACCTCAGGATAATCTTGACACTCAGGGAGGTAGACATCCAGGACTCAAGATAATTATATAATTCCCCATCAGATGCTCATTTTCTGCCTCCTTCTCTCCCATTCCAATCAATACCCAGTGCCCTGATCCTAGACAAACATCCCCACTAGTCAGGATGCTTGTGAAGTCAGAGGTGGCAAAGTATTGAAATGGTTTAAGAAATTAGAATGACCTCCTTCCTATTTCCTTCCTTCCTTCTTTGCATTTTCTTCTATTCGTCTCCCTCCCTTCCTTCCTCTGTTCTTTCATTTCTTCCTCACCTGTTTACTAAACAAATTTATGTTCTGAGAACTGTAACAGTGAGCTGGAAGGTCAAGGTGAATAGTATGTAGTCTACATCTCCAGGAGGCTGCCTGCCTATCTGGCTAAAAGACACAGACACATCCGAGAGAAAAGCATGAGTCAGTAGCAGAAGAGAAAATCACATGTTTGAAGAAAGGGCAGAGAACCCGAATGGATATTTCTGCATGGAAGGCATAAAGCCTGCCGTGGGGTTTATTAAAAGGCATTCTACGCCAGAAAAACAAATCACAACCACTATGAGAGCTCACCTCACACCACAGGGTTGTCATTATCAAACAGACGGGAGGTAAAATGTTGGCAAGGATGTGATGAAACACGAACCCCTGTGTAGTGGTGGGGCTGATGTAACTGAACGGCCTCTATGGAAACCAGTACGAGGCTTCTAAAGAAATTGAAAATAGAACGATCATATGACCCAGTAATTCCTCTTCTGGGCATTTACCCATAGAGATTAAATCACTACCTCAAAGACATTTGCTCTCCCAGGCTCTTAGCCACTGTATTTACCATAGCCAAGGTATGGGGGAAAACCTAAACAAGACATGGATGAATGAATAAAAATTATGTATAATATACATAGGTGTGTGTGTGTGTGTGTGTGTGTGTGTGTGTGTGTGTGTGTGTGTAGGGGATACTATGTAGCCTTAGAAAAGAAAGAGATCCTGCCACTCACCACCACGTGAATGGATCTGAAGTACATGACGCTAAGTGAAATAAATGAGTCAAAGAAAGAAAAATATCACATTTTGATTTCACTCTCTTCTGATTTCTCCTGCAGTCAGGAGTCTTCCCATTGAGAGTCAAGAGCTTGATCTCTTTCCCTTGTGGAACATAGGAAAAGAGCTTAAGAAAATAGCAGTAGAGGATGTAATACTGGTCGCCACTGGTAGGAGGGGCAAAGAAAATGGAAAGCCTCTGGGCGTGGTGGCGCACACCTTTAATCCCAGCACTCAGGAGGCAGAGGTAGGAAGATCGCTGTGAGTTCAAGGCCACCCTGAGACTACAGAGTGAATTCCAGGTCAGCCTGGGCTACAGCAAGACCCTACCTCGAAAACAAAAAAAAAAAAAGGAAAACTACAATGTAACATAGCAGACATCTATGGTGAACAAGTCCAGATGCCTGTTTTCTGGTGTGAGGACTAAAGTTACTAAAACTATATTGTTTTAGGGACTGCAGTTAGGTAAGTAGACTTTTAGCTGCTCTTGCCACAAAAAAAATTAACCATGAGACAAAATTTTACTATCTAAATGTATCACACAAATCATTCTGCAAGCATACACAATAGAATTTATTGCAAACAAAACAGCCAATCACCAAGTGTGTGATAGTAGAAACATTGTTCTGTACGTAGCAGAGCATGCGAGAGGTTAGAGTAACTAATTCAGGTCAGGAAGTGAGAGTTTGAGGCTTTCCAGAGCAAGTTGGGTAGGTCTGGGAGGAGGCCTTGCAGCTGACCAAGCAGAAGGTTTGGGGAAGGGGTGGGTGGTGGGTAGCAGCTGGAGAGTGAATCCGAGGGAAAGAGGAGATGTTCCCTGAGCAACGCTGACTGAGAAGAGCGTGATACACTCAGGGGCCTGGGGGTATTGCAATAGAATTGGGTGTGGAGTCAGAACCCTGCTCTGTACCCTGGAGTTTGACTCTGCATCTTCTGGACTTCCTGGAACCAGGTTCTGGGCTCAGTCTGTGGGTAGTGCCCGCACAGGGCAGGTAGGTAGAGAGTGGTGTGTGGTTTCTTCCCTGCAGCCTCCTGCCTCCACATCCCTGTCTTGTGTTCCCTCCAGCAGCCAACACTCCTCTCACTGACTCCCAGATTGAGCTCTTTCCTTGTTCCTTCATTCCTGGAGGTGACATTAGCTTCTAGATGCACCTGTTAATATCCCTTGCTTGTACCGTTATCCCTTCCCTCGCCTCCGTGTGTCCCTTGATTTATGCCTCCTCATTTGGCTCCTGGAGGTGAATTCTGCTCCCTGTCATTCACCAGGGTCAAGGTTAGATGGAAGTCTGGAGAGAGGCCTTGGCAGTAATCTGAGCAAGGCCTACAAAGATAGCAAGGGGGAAGGCTTGGCAGCTGAGGGGAGAATCCTTCCAGGGTAGCTAGAGCTCTGGCTTCTATAGCTTGTCCTGGGTCTCATAACAGAGATGGTCCTGGGAGATTACTGATTTGGTGAGACTCTCCCCAAAATGGAGACCTCAAGAGATGTGGGTCCCAGTAACTAATGGAGGCGTTCCAGGTGCCCTGAGGATATCAGGAGATGTCCAGCTGGCTGGAGATCACAGTGTCTGGCTCCAAGGTTTCACGAGGCACCAGCGTACAAACTTAAGGGCAAGGTCCATGACAGCAGAGACATGCGCTGAATTAGCTTCAAGTGCATCCCATTGGTTCTGTGTTCACAATTATTAACATAAGAAGAAACCTAGTTATAATGGCTGAGAGCTGATAGAAGTCTCTGTTCAGAAGCCTCCTGCCTTGGATCTTGATTAATTATCCCCTTCTTAAAGATATAGGTGTTTGTTTTTCAAACCCACAATTTTTCCTGTTGTTCCATTTAGTCATTCCTATTTTTCACCACCAGACTGTTTGCTGGGGAAAAGCACAAAAACAGTAGCAGATGTCTTTGTTTGGGGGTTTTGGTTAAGATAGCACTTTCAATTAAAGAAATTATATCATTCAAATACCATATGCCTATAAGCCCTCAATTGCAAAAAAAAATCATCTGTTTTCAAAAACTGCTTGAAGAGTTCCTCTAACCACTACATAGCTGGGCTAAGCATCTGAAACAGGTGCTTTTTCACCTATCCTTTATGTTCAGAATGGTTCAATTCAGAGAGCTTGGTAAGGTGGGCATCCTCTGACATGTCCTCAGAGCCTCTGAGACCTTAATGACCTGTACCTTAGCCCTTGCTCTGCACATGTGCACACACATGCCTACAGGTTCATATCTATGAGCACCCAACCCACTTTAGGCACTGAGCAAATAATTGTGGAATCAATGAATTCATTTCTCTCTCTTTTTTTTCTCTTCCTCTCTCTGTTTCTTCTATGGCTCCACATTTCCTGAATCCTTCTCTGCTGAGCACGGAGAGAATAAGGATTGAGCAGAGTTCCTGTCCTCAAGACACGCACAGTCTGGAGACAAGGTGGCCACATAAGAGAGGTTGTAATCCCAAGAACACAGCTTCCTAAGGGCCAGAGCCAGCCCTCATTCCCCATGTCATTCCTTCTTTTGTGCAGTGCCAATAACCCAGGAGACATTCAGTAAATGTTTGTTGAACAAAATGTTTGCTGAGTAACATATGGCTTGCCCAGACCAGCAACCACCATACTGTGAGAGATGTATTCAAGCTCTCAGTGGAAGTGAGCAGAGAGGAGCTCAGTGAGCAGGCGGGCTAAGCACTGCACGCTGGGGTGGAGTGAGGCTGATGAAGGCAGGGCCTACTAGGTTGGAGGAAGCAAGTTTCCCAAAGCACAGAAGCATGGCAGGACTTTATGAAGCGACTGTCAACCATTGACAAGCTAATTTACCACCCTAGCAGGTGGCAGGAGGACATGCCTTCCAGGCCCCAGTGCAGAGGGTCTTCAAAATCTTCAAGATATGCCTGAAGAGGCTTTTGGGGGAGCCTCTGTAGGCTCTGACAACTATAGACAAGCATCGGGTCCAGCTCAAGTCCCTTAAACTGTACTCATCACAGCCTGTTTGAGATAGGAACATTGGAGAAGGTCTGATCTGCTCTGTTGGACTATAAGCAACTTCAGAGTGAGACTTTAACACATAATTTAATTTGTATTAAACACAAAATTGTGTGTGTGTGTGTGTGTGTACACCCTGGGGTGTATACTATAATTCTAACACACACACATGCACGTGTGTGCGCGTGCGCACACACACACACACACACACACACACACACACACACACACACCCTGGGGGTTCAGTTCACACTACAACATCCAAAGTTTGCAGTGATGAACTAGGTGAGGGTTAGAGAAGATTAGAGCCTTGTTTAAGGCCACACAACCATGAAAAAGAGTGATCAGAATTAGAGCTCAGTCTTTCTTTTAATCTAAAATATTTATTTATTTAAGAGAGGAGAGGGAGAGAGAGAATGGGCACACCAGGGCCTCCTGTCACTGCAAATGAACTCGGGATGCACACGCCACTTTCAGCATCTGGCTTTACTTGGGTACTGGGGAATTGAACCCTGAGCCATCAGGCTCTGCAAGCAAGCACCTTTAACCACTTAGCCATCTCTCAAGCCCAAGCTCAGTCTTCTGGTTCCTAAATTATACTCAAACCTCCCAGTGCCCTCCTACAGAGTCTAAGATGCTAGCTCATTGTCTTCCTCTTCATGTGTGTATGTACGCTTTCCTTCTCGGAGGTCATACTTCTTCATCTGGAATTAGTAAACCAACCATCCCAAGACACAAGCTGGTCATCCATGGGTTCTTGCTTCATTTGCCAGCTCTTCCAATTGTTCCTGGGGACAGAGAAAACCCCACATTTTATATGTGGAAATCACAATACCAAACATGGCACCAGCAAAGCAGGGAGAAGGTGCAAACAATGAGAATAAATATAAAAAGATTCCCGTTCATCTCCACAGCACAGCTGGGTCTGAACACATCCACTACTGGGAACAGAGTTCCCTGGGCAAAAGTTCTCCATGATAAGGAGCCTGTGCTGGTTTTTTTAATCATCTTTATTGTCAATTATTAGATACATTGTGTTAGCAAATCTTGTGATGGTATCCCCATTTCCTTACTCCCTGTCCCCAAGCCACTGGGGACCCCCTCAGTGGGATTGCTGGATCAGTCCATAGGTTAGGGGGTTATGAACTGTACAGGCAGTAGCCAGTTTTTCTTTCTCTGTGTGTGGTTGCTGAGGAGGGCAATGAATCTGGACATTCTCCCTCACCATGGCTCTTACAATCTTTCTGCCCCCTCTTCTGCTCACTTTCCTGAGACATAGTGGGTGAGTTTAAGGTCTGTTTTATTGTTGAGATTTTAAGTGTCTCTGGACTTCTGCTTTGGATTGTGTTGGGTATGGTTGGTGTCTGTATCCATTGGCTTTTACTGGGTTATCAGACTTGCTGTAGTGATAAGTCTCTTGTCTATCTCACCATTTTCTCATAGGTTTTATTGGGCCCTATATGATGGGACAGGGGTGGTTCATCTCCTGCCTGGATGTCAGCCATCATCCCATGTCTTGCTGGTAGAATTGGGTGGTCCACTGTTCTCACTGCTTTCTGAAAAATACAAACAGAATCTCCATGGGAGAGTGAGATCAGTATAGGTTAAATGAGACATTGTTGATTTGACAAGATTCTAATGGGTGTAGCCTCTCTGTAGAGCTCTGGTAGTGGGAGTTTCCCTTGGAGCCCAGATTCTTTGTCTCTATAAGAATTTACCTTGGATCCCAGTTCCAGTTAAGGGTTCCTTGACACTAAGCAGATCTCTTAGCCAATCAGTAAGCCATTGATTACCCACCTAGGTTTAGTGCCACTATTGCACAGATGAGTACTTCTTGACTTGTTGGTCTCTACCATACAGCAGTGCTCTCAACATTCCCGTGACTTTGGTCAGTATTATACATCAGTGGCCTCTGCTTTTTCCAAATATCATTGACCTATTTTCCCTGGTAGCTCATGTAATGCCTTCCAGAACTATACATGCTACCATCTGGGTGCTGGTTACTATTCTGGATCTAGCAAGGTCTCTCAGTGTTGTGTGATGACAGTCTATGGTAACTTCAGCAATAGGGTCTTACCTTTGGCCTGCAGTGGTTATTCAAGAGATTTGACATACTCCTGTCCTGTTTTGAGGACCTCATGAGTCTCTTTGAACAACAGCTCAGTGTGGGAAGGAACCAATGACTGAGACAGGGAGTTACAGTAGGCCAGAGCAATGTGTCTTGGGGTTAGAAGCCTATGTTTGATAAGAGCATAAGTTATAAGCCTATGTTTGATAAGAGCATATTCTTCCATTTTATATATATATATATATATATATATATATATATATATATATACTGTATATATTTCATTCCATTATATATATATACTTCCATTTTATATATATACATATATATATATATATACTTCCATTATATATATATACATATACTGGTGGTATATATTCTACCAGTTCTGTACAGATAAATAAAATCCCTGCTTGTGCTGTCCCATCCTTGGAGAACTGCATTTCACTCCACAGCCTCATCCCCCTGGTGATAATTCAAGTATCTTGATAAACACTGTCTTTGAGATCTTTGGTGTGACAGAATAAAACACAGCTCTCTTCTGGCTCTGCTTCATCTCCAGGGAAACTCTGTGAGAGCCAGCTTGAGGGACAGAGGAGACAAGGGCTCAAAACTGATCCTTTGTGGCCAGGAAGCCTCAGCGGGCTGAAAACCCTTGATCATATAAAGGCAGTGGACCTGCCCACTGAAGCCCAGCTTTGAATCCTGGCCCCTGAATGGATTGGCAAGTGACTCAAACCCTCAATTCCAGTCTCTCCTGCAGGGTGGTGCTTTGTTGACAGTAAGACCCTCTTCTGCAGAGCTGTTGTGAAGATTCAAAGCGCATGGCTGGTCTCTTTGGGGCATGGGCAGGAGTGTGGTGATAGGCATAGCACCCTCACCCCACCCCACAGCCTTCTAAAAGGTAGAAGAAGCCTTAAGTGTGAATGCTTTGAGGAACAGGCTCCAATCGCCTCACATCAAGCCCTTGGGAGCCCCACTGAATTCAAGCACTGAGAATTTACCACTGGACTATAGAAGTTTCACCCGCTCACTGAGTTCATCCCTCTATTATTTGATCTTGAAAAAGAGAATTGCCATGAGTCAGGCATGGCAGAGAGGGACAGGAAGGAAGGAGCAGGAGTGGGGCAAGCCGGTGTGGCTGAAGGGGCTAGCAGTACCAATCTTATCAGAAGAGCCTTCTGGAAGGATTACTGAACAATGTAAGGACCCCAGTTAATAAAGAACAGCAAGCAGGCAGACAGAGGGGACCAGGGCCCCCACTTAGCTGTACTCTAATGACTGGGTCTTTATGTAAGTAGAGCTGGCCTGCAGACATTAGAGCAGTTGTATTTCTTCCTCATGGGGCCTCAGTTCACCTATAAAATGAGAATAGTATGTAGCATCAGAACTGAATGATTTACCTTACCGTCTATTGAGAAGCGAGAACCTGCACTGAGAGGGGTGAGAGCTGAAAGGACATCGTGAAGGTTCTCTGGAGAGTAGGTTGGCCAAGGTTTCAACATCAGGGCTCCCTGAGTGGTACTTTACCCAAGCCCAAAGCTGTGAGGCACCTCAGAAGGGCAGCATCCCACCACCCACTCCACACAGCTCACCAATGTAAGCCTGATGGCCATCCAGCTCCCCCTCTTCCGAGGGAAACACCTTGGGTACCTGTGGAGCTCTTTCTTCAGTCCAGTCCCATCTAAATGAACCGCTTCCATTCATAGTTCACCTAAGGGATATTTAATTCCCCTGAGTGTTGCTGAATCCCCACAGTCTTCAATGATCAGACATTTGAGTCTATTTCCAAGCCAGAGAGTGCCAAAAGCTGGGCCAAAGAGGGTGGGCTGGAGCCTGGGTGGAGAGAGCCCATGGAGGAGGGGAGAGCTAGAAGAGAGACAGACAATTGTTTCTGTGTGGAATTTTCCAGACAAGGCCTCAGTCAGAGAACAAATGTGCCTTCTGAATTTTCACTGTAATTGTTCCTGACCTTTAGTAAGATGAGCAAAATGACTCTCCCGTGCCCCTCCACCTCCACCCCTTTTTATAAAATTGCTTTCCTGACTTTTAGAAAATGAAGTTCAGCATGCCCAGCCCTGATGGCCGGACTGTGAGAACACAATGAATCTCCTTATGGCCCAAGTAGAGGCTTCGCCATCAATCCATTGATCTCAGTAGAAAACCCTATTGTATCAGGGCTGGCCAGGAAAGTGCATCCTGCCAGCTGTCCCCGCACAGAATGCTGATTGAAGTCAGCCTCAAATTGATGGCAGGATATGGCCTGAAAATCCTCCAAAATAAAGGGACCCAGAAAATAATGTCAACAGAGTAGTGGACACTGGGGGAAGAGAGAAGCATGGAGGGAGTCTCCCCTGGAATCTGTGACAGGGTCTGCCTATGTCCTGCTCTTGGCAACGGTTTTGTAACTCTGGACCCTGGGTTTTCCTTCCTGTTTTCTGTAGCTTTAGCTCCTCAGCTACCTCATTTACCCATTATTTAGCCTTTTATGGATGTACTAATAACCTTGGCGATAATAATATGCAGGGGAATGTATAGAACACAGGCTGGTAAACACTATTGTAGTCAGCCACACACCACTGGGATAAATCAAACCAGGCACAGTTATGGGAGGAAGGGATTTATTGAAGTTACAGATCCAGGGGAAGTTCCATAATGGTGAAAGAGGCTGGTCCCCTTTCAAGGTCCAAGCAGAGATAAAGAGTAGCCATCACCATCACCACACACACACACACACACACACACACACACACACACACACACACAGCAAGACCATTAAAAGGTTTCCTTCCCTTCCATCCTGCCCCCAACTGAGAGGGCCACCCACTCTGGAGGAAGGGCTCATTCTGGAGGAGGGACCTCCTCCTTTAGTTAATACATCAGAGACCCATCCAAGATTACTAAACAGGCCAAGTTGACAACAAAACTTAAGCATCAGAACCACCCTTCTACTTAACCTTAGCTTTCACACAGGACAGAGCTTCTCCTCAACCTCTTGAAGCCAAAACGGGTTGAGCAGCACTATTCCCTTCTCCATGGAGTTATGACGATACATTGTGGGCTTAGAGTAAATATGGTCCTAGTCTTGTGTCTGGGAATGTTGAGTCTTAGAGAATCCACAGGGCAGGAGTGGTCGCTTGAACTTCAAGAGATTACTATGTGGATGAAATGCTGTACTTGCTCGGGCATCTGAGCCTTCCTCTGCCCTTCTATCATAAGGAGCCAGGAATCCCTCCTCTCCACTTGGAAGATGCAGCTGAATCCCACACAAGATAGGCATTGCACAAATATTAGCCTCCTCCCCACCACAGCAGAGAGCCCAGAGGCTGAAACTATGTGTCTGGGTTTATCACTGTGTTAATAGTACACAGAAAAAGTGGGATATTCCAGTAACCACTTGTTCATCTCCCAGTCAAATGGTGTAAACTGCTTTTCAAGGGAAAGAACATAATAAGACAAGGAAGGCTGATGTAAAAAAAAAAAGTCCTTTCTTCCTCTGTGCCCTCAAAAAAAATGGCTTCTAGAACATCAAACACTTTTCAAAGAATCAGCAATATTTTTGATGATAGAAGTATGAATAATCAAACATATGGATCATATGTTTATGCAGCACCTAAAATCCAGGCAGGAAGGGACGGAGCTAGTAGAAATGTTTTTACATTTTATTAAAACTTACAAGTCTGAGAATTAGTCTCATGACTATTACACCTCCCCCACATACACCCACACACAGAGCCCCTGTCCGTCAACTGTCAGGGGACAAAAACTAACACATTGAGCTTTTTTTTTTCCTCTTCTCAAAGTTTTTTCTTTACTCTGGCCAGCTCCAATTCCTTGGCACGGACCTCATTCATTAGAAATTAGTGGAGCATAGTGGGTTTGGCTCTTAAATTCTGCTCACTTACTAGGAATGTGACCTTGAGCAATTCCCTTGGGTCTCTGTGCTCTGTTTTAATAGGAATAATTGTCTATAGTTCACAGACAGTAGTGAGGAACAAACAGAGCAAGACGTGTAAACAAACGCTGGACACTGTACAACCTAGTGACTTGGACTTCATGGGATTAGTGTGCAGAGAAAATGCTGTGAGGCTCTACCTCCAGAGAGACAGGAATGGGGGTTAGAGGCTCAGCACCCGCCTTCAAACTGTTCTGCTCATGGTGAGCTGTATGTTCTTAAGCAGATAACTAAGCCACTCTGTGTTCACTTATTCACAGATGGAATGTTGCTGGTGATAAAAGCACCCTGCATCACAGGGTGATGAGAACAAAATCAGTAAGTATGTATTAAGGACTTAGGAGAATGGCTGCATTTATTTTAAAAGCAGGAGTATGAGAAGGAAGGAAAGAAGGAATAAAGGAAAGGAAGAAGGGAGGAAGAAACATCCCACCAGGGATCTAGAGCAGTGCTGGAAAGCCCCCGTTCAGTCCTCTGGGTTGCTCTGCCCCTTTCCAGATCTTTCCTGAAAGGCATGGCATAGCATCCAGATTCCGTGCACATGCACGGATCTCATGCTGTGTGCAAGGCCACACATCGGGCAGCTAATATGCTGGAGAGCCTATGAGGATTGGGGGTGGGTGGGTGATAAGATGAATGGAGAAGAAAGGGGGAAACTGAGGTACCAAGCCAGGAGAGCTACTCCCATGCATTAAGTCTACATGGCAGACTCTGTGTGATCTTGGACAAGCCTTCACCAGAGATTTGAAAACTAGGGACAGTGATACTAAGTGAAACAGTATGTGTAAAACAGCTCCTCTTCCTCCTCTTCCTCCAACTCCACCTCAGTCCCATGCCCCCTATGGCCCCTGTGCTTTTGAGTAGACAGGAGTGCCAGAGGATCAGAGCTTGCTGTCTCAGAAAGGAAGTCAGTCAGCCACTTTCTCTGTTCTATAAAACAGCAATTTTTGTGGAGACCACGCTCTGCTCACTCATCCCAAGTGCATTTCCTCCCGTGACATTGCCCATCGCCAGAAGCCATCAGTAACCCTGTGACTAACTCTTCCTCTGATGGCAAACAGCCAGACATGGCAGTCCACTTCTCTCAATGACCAGATGAGTCTTACTGGATCCAGGTCCCATCAGGAAATGTGGGGGAGGGGGGCACGGGGGAGATTCAGCTTTGGCTGCAGCAATCCAGCGTCTAAAGAAAGCACAGAAAAAGTGGCATGAAAGAGACTATGAAGCCCTCTTCCCAACTATGGCAGATGTCAAAGGAAGGAGCCGGAGTGAGTAACCCAGCACCAGGCAGTCCAAAGGCTGCCACGGGAGGTCTTTGCCAAGAAGGTGGCCATGCAGGAGAGGTGGGTGGTTCCTCAACCAGATGGGGGACAGCTCAGTGTGAGTCAGTCCCGGCTGCTCCAAGGATCTATGCTGCTGTACCCCCTCAAGGGGGCTTCTCCCTGCAGAGGCTCAGGTGCCATTCATGAAAGGGTGACTTGTCATCAGTGAGTTCGGCATGGATGTGGTGACACGTGCTGTGGTCCAAGTACCGGGCTGCACAGGGCCAAGCACCGGCAGTCAAGGGTCAGGTAGCAGAGCTGCTGAGCTCCCACGCTGAAAAAGAAAAGGACAAGAACTGTCATTTAATGAGGGCTCTCTGGGTCCTTCCACCAGGCTGAGCATGTGCATGAGCTCCAAGCCCTCACATGCAGCTGTTAAGCATTATGAGCCCTGGAGAGAATTGCAAAACAAGGGCATATTAAACAAGACATTCCTCCTCTGTTTCCCACTGCAAACAGGGGTCTACCTGTGTACCCCTAGACTATGGGTCCTTTAGACAGACAGCTGCAGCAAAATCCTGGGTCAGAATCTTGAGTCTCGTTTTGTGCCCCAGCTCTACCTCCGATTCACTGTGTCAACCTGAGTTTCTCCACCTCTCTCCTCTTCCATTATGAGGATCAAAAAGAACCAAGCTGGGCATGGTGGCACACACCTTTAATCCCAGCACTCGGGAGGCAGAGGTGGGAGGATCGTTGTGAGTTCAAGGTCACCATGAGACTACATAGTGAATTCCAGGTCAGCCTGGGCTAGAGTGAAACCCTACCATGAAAAACCAAAAAGAAAAAAAAAAAAGGACCAATCTCAAAGTTTGATGAGAAAGATAAAGATCATGTGAGAGAACAAACAAGCCTTCCTGATTTGTAAGCCTGAGAAACGAATACACACATCTCTCTCCTTGCTGTGAAAAATAAACACCATTTAAAAGTGGTCCAATGAGCTGGCCTGTCATCCCAGCTACCTGGAGAGATTGAGTGAGGTAGGACGGTGGCGTGTTCAAGGCCTACCTCGACAACTTAGTGAAACCACGTCTCCAGAAATAAAATGTGAAGAGTGAGTCGGAAATGTAGTCCAGGGATAAAGTACATAAGGTCCCAAGTTCAGCCTCTAGTACATAAACACTGAGTAGATTCTCAATGCATTGAGGTCATTATTATCACAGTTATTATTATTGTATTTTAGTCAAATGAATCAATACATAGAAAGTTTCCAGTAATTTTAAAGTGTTGCATTTGATAAAATATACAGTTTACACTATTTAAACAAGACTGAAATTTAGTGATTAGTATTTTGTCTATAACTGCCATTTCTTCATCTCGGAAAGAGAATTGGATTAAAAACTCACTTGCTCTCAGTTCTTTTTCATGAGATTAGGGTTTTCAACTTCAGAAGGGTAGACTCAAAGAGTTCAGAAAGTTCAAAGCCACCTTCCATAGGTGTAGAAAGAGTCTTCTTATCACTATGAGCAGCCTCCACAGGCTTCTAAAAGAACAGCATTAAGCTGTAGGCTGTGAGCTCATTGGCCTAGGGGAGTCCCAGGAGCTCCCTACTGCTCACCAAAATCTCCTATAAATTGAGGAGTGGGTGGTGGGCCAGCTCTACTACATGGGGCTCTGAAGCCAGAATCCCTGGTTCCCTGGTGGTCACCTGTACAGTCTTGGGCAAGATGTGTGAATCCCCATGCCTCCATCTCCTTGGCTAAGGACTAAGACAATATCAGGGTCCACCTGCAGGGCTATTTAAGAACCATCTAGGTAAAGCCCTAGGAACAGTACCTGGTCCACAGACATCACTTCTGACCATGAGCTCAGTCGTTGGCAATGCTGCCAACTGCAGCAAACACCCTCCCAGATGGAATATGGTGAGTTCATGGTAACAATGGAAGGCATGTTCAAATCAAGTTTTCATGCCAGGGAAAGAAGAGAAGTCATGCATCGAGGGGAATGTGTCACAAGACACCAGGCCACATGATATAGGTCATCCATTTGGATCTTGTTTGCTGTGAGATGAAGTGGGCATCCTACAAGGGAAGAGTTCTCTGCTTATAAAACGAGCAAGTGAAAGAACCAAGATTCAGTCCAGTCCTTGTGACCCACATCACAAACTATTGTATTTACACCATGGAGATAGCAAGAGAAAATTAAAGAGGACATTTCTTGGACAGGGGTAGAAAGCTCTTAGTCTGAGGTTATAGATAGTGAAATGGCATACATCTCTTCTAATGTTGACAGCTCTGGGACCACTTCTAAGCCTTCTTGGGGGCGAGAAGAGTCACTGAATGACCTGCCCCTGGTGTGGCCCCACTTCTCACATTATCCATGGAATCTACCATATTGATAGTAACATCCATTGTCAAATAGTTTGGAGGAAACTTGGGAGAATTCCAACTCTCCATCTTGGGCAAAGAAAGAATGACTAACACTCATTCACACATTCAGTCCACAAAGAATGACTAACACTCATTCACACATTCAGTCCACAAACACACAGTCAGCCCTCCTCAGAGCCATGTTCTCTGGGTTATAGATCGAGTCACTGGCATGAAGCACTCCACTGAAGCAGAGATGCAGAAGGTCAAAAATGCATTAATGGCAGTGTCTACAGGAGGCCACAGAGCTTACAGGTATCCACAGAAGAACAGTAAGGAAGTGGCCCTGGGACCTGGAGAGCTCACCACGCAGAAAAGAAGCCTGTATTTCCAGTGCGTAGCAGAGGACATCAGGGCCCAGCTGGATGGGCTTGAACACAAAGTGAGATTTGTAGAGGACTGAGGGATGAGGCATAATAGAACATGACTTCAATCCCAGCACTCCGGAGGCAGAGGCAAGAGGGTTGCTGTGTGTTCAAGGCCAGCCTGGAACTACACAGTGAATTCCAGGTCAGCCTGGGCTAGAATGAGACCCTACCTTTGGGGGAAAAAAACTCAAAAAGAAAAACAAATGATGACCCTTCACAAAAAGAAAGACCTGGATCTACCAGTCATGATGACATACACCTGCAAGCCCCATACTTGAGAGGTTGAGGCAAGAGAATAGTAAGTTTGAGGCCAGCCAGGGCTATATAGCAAGACTATGTCTCTTAAAAAAAATCTTATCCTTTGAATCACCAAAGACATTTATCCCAGGTGATGGGAGAATGAAAACATTTATCCCAGGTGACCGGAGACACAGCAAAATTGACTCTAGACATTGCATCTACATCATTTCTTAGTTTAATTCCTGACACGATGTTTTTAGAGTTTTATTTTTATTTTTCATTTTGGGACAGGTTCTCTCTCTGTAGCCTAGGCTGGCCCAGAACTCAGTAGGTAGCCTAGGCTGGCCTCAAACTTACAACAGTCTTCCTGCCTCAGCCTCCCAAGTGCTAAGATGATAGGAATGTGTTCCTCCCACATTCAATCTCCTGGAGTGTTTTATCAACCATTTTCTTTGCCATCCACAAGCTTCACCTACCCCAGGAAATTCAGTGATAATAATTATTAAAATTCTAGTCTCATTCCACTGTAATACTGGCATTTCCTCTTTACTTAAATCTGCATGATCTTATCTGAATTCCCAATGTCTTCTCAGCACCAAACACAAAGTAGCTTTTCATAAATGAATGGGTAGCGAGTGAGTGAATAAATCTTTGCTCCCAGTACTCAGCTTGCTTTCTTCCTCATAAACCTCACAGTTTACTGTGTGGTGGGAGCTCTCCTCACCCTGCTCATATCACAGCAGAAACAACATAAAGCAGAGAGGAGCAACCTAAAGCAGATATGGGCAAATACCACGAAAGAGCCGTAACTAATTTGAATTCAGAAGAGTCTCACTTCGTTGCCCAGAGGAGATAGCATGAGTTTAGGCTTGAAGACCCACTGTGTGCTCTGGCCTCTCATACCACACAACATCTTTTGATGCTGAGATTTCACCTGAATAATAACTGGTATCTCTTATCTAGCACTTTCTATGTGAGCAGTGAGCTGAGTGCCTTGCATGCTTTATCTCCCCGTCCTCACAAGAAAACTAGTTCACAAATGCCATATTTCAAGGCCTACATAATGATGAAATCAACAGAGTCTAATGTTATCTAATTTGGCAATGTTTCTCCAACTAGTAAGCAAGGAGCTCGGACTGAGACCCAGGACTGTTTGATGCCAAAACATTTCCTTTACAAGTGCAGGCCATCGTGGTAACCATGTCTCACATGGACCATCTAGAAACACAGAAGTATGGATGAAAAAGAACGTGTTTTTTTCCAGTATCATATTCCATTTCCACTCCACAGGGTTGGCATGAAACTACCCAGGAGCTTGGAGGAGGAGACAGCTTATATTCACTATATCAAGTAAAGGTCTCTGGGAGAAGGTGAGTATATTTCTTTTCTTTTTTTTTTTATTGTCCATAATGAGTTACATTGCTCAGTGGGCCAACAATGAGTTGTTATCCCCAATTCCTCATTGCCCCCCCTCCCCATCCCCAGTCAGCTGGATATCCTCCTCCGTGGGCCGTCTGGATCAGTCTCTGTGGTAGGGGACCATGGATAGACCAGTCTTCAGCCGGGTTCTCCTGACCCAAGTGTGTTGATACTGAAGGATTCCATGCCTCTGATAAACTCCCCCACCATGGCTCTCACAATCTTTCTGCCCCCTCTTCTGCTCAGTTCCCTGAGTTGTGGTGGGTGAGGCTGCTTTAATGTTGTGAGCTTAGGGGTTTTTGTGTAGAGAATTGTTGGTTTCTGTCTCACTGGCTTATCCTGTGTTGATTGAATGGTTGTGGCTGTGGGTCCCTGTCAGGGGCGAAAGCCTTTGGGGGCCTTTGGAGGCACACCCTGGCTTAGTCTTGGACGGCACCTGACAGCCTGCCAAGAGGGGCTTGGCTTAATGAGTTTCAGGAGGTGATCGTGATTGGTTATTATGCACAGGTTCTTATCATTAACCCCCTGATTGGTCAGGAAGCTCTATATATACTGCCTCGTTCCCCGCAATAAAGGACACACGTTCATCAACTCACAAGCGGTTTGTGTGTGTATTTATGTGATCAGTGCCCTCCGCAGGCGGCGGGCAGTGATAGGTCCCTTGTCCATCCCGTCATTCTCTGCAGGGTTCCCTATGGATCCTCCACGATATGACTGTGGTGGCTCATCTCTTGCCAGGTGAGTATATTTCTAAGCCATAAGCCAGGTAGGTACCTGCTCGAGGCCTAGGTGCTCTTACTGTAGAAAGAAGAGGGCAGAATGAATGAATTCTAAAACCATTTTGAACCCAAGTCTCCATGACTCATCTAGCCTTTGTTTTTTTAAGTTTAGTTGAGGTTTTTCTATAAGATCGTGCTTATGTATTATTTTACAAGATTTGCCTAGCCCACATTTTAACAGTCTCTTATTTCTTCCCAGGGGAATCTTGAAAGGTTTTTAATTGATGACCAATGCTATATTAAAAATCAAAGAGAAGAGTAACTGTTTTACCATGCCAGCCACAAAAAGGAAAGCAGTAATACTAATCCCAGCTCTGCCCACTGGTTGAGGGGCTGGGAGACCTGGGCTTTCTGCAGGGCCGCCGCTGTTCTGCTCCTTGAGGGCTGGTCCCAAGGCATCACAGTCAAAAGAAATCTACCCTTGACCTCCGTTTCCTCATCTGGAAAGTGGGGATTTTCAGAGTGTCTACTCTGCCTGGACAAGAGAGGATGGCTGAGGACAGGGTGGGTCAAATTCAAAGGGGACCAAGATCATCATCATGCTTTTCTTTAATAGGCAGGGTTCTCCAGACACACTGAAACAGCGAGGGGGTGGGGAGAGAAATGTGTTAAAACAAATTAGCTTAATGGATGTGGAAAAAGTCCCAAGATCTATAAAATGAGTCAGCACTAAATCTCTGGAAGAGGCCATGGTGTAGTTCTGACTCATATCTGAAGACCCAGGAAGCAGGAGTGTGGCTACTGTGGGTCCAGTGTGAAGGCTGGCTGGCTAGAGACACGGGAAGAGCCCAGAGGCCCTGGGCAGTTTTGAATCAAAAAAAGGGCTGATATATCCTACTTCAAAGACTATCAAGCTAAAATTCCCTCTTCCTCAGCCTTTTTGTTCTAATTCAAAACGACTGGATAAGGCTCACCAACACTAGGGGCACACAATCTACTTCATTTAATCTGCCAACTAAAATGCTGATCTCATCCAGAACCACCTTCACAGGAAAATTCAGAATAATGTTGATTAACATACCTGAGCATCCTGCGGTTCAGTCAAGTTCACATAATGTAACCATTTCAATGACAGAAACATAAATTCAGTGAGGGAATTCAAGTTTTGCAGTGCCTCCCTTGTGTGGAATGAAAATAGCACACAGTAGGACCTCAAAACGTTTCAGAGGCTTGGGAGATTGCTCAGTGGTTAGAGGTGATTGGCTGCAAACCTTGCCAGCCAGCAGTATTCATGTAAAGCCAAATATGCAAGGTGGTGCGGGCATCTGGAGCTCATTTGCAGTGGCAGCAAGAAGCAATGGAACACCCATAGTGTCTCTCTCTCTCTCTCTCTCTCTCTCTCTCTCTCTCTCTCTCTCTCTCTCTCTCTCTCTCTCTCTCTCTCTCTCTCTCTCCCTCTCTCCCCTCTCCCTCCTTCTTTTTCTCTTTCTCAAATAAATTTAATTTTAAAAAAAACACTGAATAATTGTGGAGGAGGAGAAGGAAGAGAAAAACTCAAGGCCAGTAGAGGAAAAAAAATCTTAGTGCAACTAATTCATAGGGATATTCTAATCAATTATTCAATCAATAATTACATATTTAACTCTCAAGTAATTATGGAAATGAGATATTCTCATTTTTCTAGGCAAAGACTATTTTATCACCTTTCTACAACTTTGAGAGCTGCCTTTCCTATCTTATTACAATGTACAATGATGTAATTTCTTGTTTATTCTATCTTATTCTTTACCTTTGCAATAATGGGATTGAATTGAATGGGAATCTCTAAAAATGCATGTCCACCCAACCTGAGACAAGATACATGAATATGATTCTATTTGGGGAAAGTCTTGGATAATATTGTTAACTATTTCGAAATGAGATCATCCTGGAGCCCAGTAGGCCCTAAATCCAGTAACAAAAGTTTTTATGAGATAAAAAAGGCTGAGGAGATAGCTCAGCAGGTTAAAGGCATTTGCTTGCAAAGCCTGACAACCCCAGTTTAATCCTCCCACACCGACATAAAACTATGTGCAGTGGTAGATGCCTCTGTGACCCCCAGGCACCTGTAACAGTGGGAAGTGGAAACAGGGGAATCCATGCTCACGGCCAGCAAGAGACCTTGTCTCAAAGAAGGTGGAACACACAGACACCTCAAAGTTGTCCTATGGCCTCTGCATGTGTGCCCCTCTACCCCCATGCATGCACACACGTAAATCATTTTTTAAAAAAAAAAGAAGAGAGAAGGGGAAAAGATGTATCACAAGGAGAAGGCAATATTAAGATGAAAGGAGAAGGGGGTGATGTTTCTGTGAGTCCGTGAACACCACTGTGTAGCCAGCTGAGAGGCTCAGAGCCTCCAAAAGCCATGAGACACCTCAGAAACACACACATGGGTTGGAGAGATGGCTCAGTGATTAAGGCACTTGCCTCCAGAGCCTAAAAATCCGGGTTCAATTCCCCAGTACCCACGTAAGCCAGATGCACAAAGTGGTGCATACATCTGGAGTTTGTTTGCAGTGACTAGAAGCCCTGACACATCCCTTCTCTCTTTCTCTCTCTCTCTCTGTCTCTATCTCTCTGCTTTCAAATAAATAAATAAAATATTTTTAAGCACACATACACACACATCCTCAGAGAGGTGAGACAATACACTTCTGTCATTTTAAACCATCCAGCCTATGGCATTTGTGACAGTAGTCACAAAAACTCAGTGCCCCCCAACCCCGCCCTGCAGGCCACTCTTCAATTAGACTCTAAGGTTGCAGGGGTGGTAACAAATTCCATCTCATGCTCTGCTACACAGTTATTACCTCGACATACCTCGAGAGGAGTAGAAACTTGACAGACATCTGCCGATTAGCCAAAAGGCATCACTACCCAAAATCTCAGCCATTCAAAGGCCCCAAGGGCTCCTGAGTAAGAGCCAGGACTGCTGGGTTCTCTGTTCCACTCTCACTATGACACAGGGTTAGCATGGAGAATTTCTGTAGAGTCTGCTATTTTTTTGGAAGCTTCTCCCTATGGCGAGGAGAGATTTGGAGGGTCAGATGAAGGTGTCCATCTCCTGTTTTATAAAATGTCCAGGGACCTCCCCAGGCAAGTGCCATCTCTACCCATCAAGGGGATCATGAGTGTCTGAGATGGGGATGGAGAGGGGTTGTCTCTCTGTGCAGTGATCCCAAAGCCCCCTGGTACACTTAGGCCCTGTGCTCAGGAGCGCCCCTGGCCTGAGCCCTTCCTGGACATCATCAGCGCTGAAGCAAGTTGCTGCATCTCTTTAAGGCCCAGAATTCTCTTCTACAGGAAGAGGGCAGACCAGGAGTGCCAAGACATCTAGAACAGTCTCTAATCAGCATCGAGGACTCCAGTGCCGCTTTGGCCCCTCTTTCAAAAACGTTCATGAATTTCTGAACTCCTCCACTCTGTGAGATGACACACCACAGCACCTCACAGCGAGCTGAGCACAGGAAGTCCCAGTTAATGGCAGCTGGCTACTTTGCAATCATGGCACCTGGGATCTCTTGTGTGACCCAAGAGTATATCAAAGAGCTCTGAGGGACCTAGAGAAGGAGTCTGCTCTTCATTCTTCATATGCAATACTGAATGAAGTTCAGAGGACACACAGCAAGGAAGAATTCCACTCAGCCTGCTGTTCATCTCCCCAGACTGCCTGCTTTCTGGCCTTCGAAACTGGGGAGAACTGTCATTCAACCGACATAATCCAGTGTCTGTAGCACCCTGGGCAGCCAGGCTACTCAGGAGGCCCTGGGGACCCACAAGGACCCACCAGATCTGTGCACAGATGGAAGGTATTATAAGGCTGGCATTCAGGAAACAGTTCCTTTCCAAAGCAAATGCATTCTTGCTGTGTACTCGCAACACTCACATCCTAAAAATTGTTATTTAGCATGCTCTCCACATCCCATATGACTCACCTTTTGAAATGGAAATCTGGGTGGTGACCAACTAGGGACAGTGCTGGACAACACTTGTTCTGAGCCCCACAGGCAGGAATTGACCTCAGGCTGGAGGCCACCCAGCAGGCTGTAGAGGCTTCATGGTTGGAGCTTTAGCTGGGAGAACCTTGACCTTGTCAGACGGGGATAGATCTGTTTCTGATCCACTGTGGCAAATTTCTAAATCCTAACTGTGGGATGACATTTGCTCCTCACAGGGGAAAAAAGAAAAAAGAAAAAAAAGCAAGGGGGCGCAGAAGGTTCCAATTCATTGGGAAGGAGAACCAGCTGTGAGAATTCTGCTGCACTGATTGAGGAAGTTCACTTCCAGGTTGCGGTTTCCACGCACTTGCGGAGCCCCCTCTTGCTCCTCACCCAACTCTGGGCTGCCAAGGAAGCCCCAGAAAATTAACAGTGCCGGAGCATTCATCCAGAGCGAGGACCCAGATGAGGCAGGAGGGCTCTAGAAGCAATAGTGGTCATCTCCTGAGAACCTGGGGAAACTTCCCATTGGCTTAGGTTTGGTGCTTTACAGATGTCATTTCCAGGCCTTAGATCCATAAAGCAACACAGGCTTTCCCAGTTTGGCAAATGGGGAGAGACGCAGACAGTAATAACGATGACGATCATTAATTTTCTGACGCAACATTACTAATCACCTTCCATGTACTACAACGCATACTCCGAGGACATTACAGACAATCTTCCAATTTGATCACCACACAGCCCTATGCTCTATTGTTTTTTTTTAAATACACTTTTAGATTTTTATTTTTTCCTATTTTTGACATTTTCATACATGTATACTATATATATTTTAAGATTATTCACCCCCAACTACCCTCTCTTATCCCCCTCCCATCCCCAAAACACTTTTCTTTTTGCCCTTTAATCCCAGTTTCTTTTCATGCCTTTTTTTAACTCGTTGAATTAAATTAGGGTTGCTTGCATGATCATGGATGGAAAGTGATTTACACCACTGATGAACCTCACTCCCCTCTCCCACCAGCCATTAGCCACTCTTTGAAGTGTGGAGCCTGATGGATTCTTCCCCCATCAATGGAGGAGTATTGACAGACTGTCTTGTGCAGGAGAAAACAGCTACTGTGAGTTCACTCAAGAAATGCATGTCCTAGAAGACAGGGTTTGACAGCCTTCCTTCCCTTCCTCCTGCCCTTACATTCTTACTGCCCCCTCTTCTGCGACCCCGACCCATGGGGAGGGTGGTTTAGATGTCCTGTTTGGAGCTGAGCTCACAAGTAGTTACTTAATCTGGGCAATTTTATCAGCTGTGCATCTCTGCATTAACCTCTGCCCATTGTAGTAAGAAACTACTGGGATTGAGGCTTCAAACAGTCAAATATAAATATTTAGAAGGCAATTTGACATGCTGTCCATTTAGCATTAGCACAGTAGCAGATTCCCTCCCCAGCCACAGGCCTTTGACCAGGTTTATAGCACCAGGCCTAAAATCCCTCCTCTAGAAGGGGTCTCAAATCTAATCAGAAAGCAGTTGATTACTTCCATAATATCCATGCCACAGTTGCACCAGTGGGTATAACTTGCTTTTGGCAGGTCTAAAAGAAGAAATGGGTATTATTTTGGAGCTGAAGGAAGTTAATAAACTTCTCTGTGTCCTTCGGCTTGAGAAGCCCGGGACACAGCTCTTGGTGCCTGCACTGGAGTGCCAATCCAGGTCTTTCTGACTGCAAATTTATTACTAGTAGAGCAATAATAATAATAATAATAACTGCCATTTTCTGCAAGTATACTATATGCCACACACTCTCCGTAGTACTTTTTTGTTTTGTTTTGTGAGGAAGGGTCTCTAGCCCTGAATGACCTGGAATTGACTCAGGGTAGCCTCGAACTCAGCACAATCCTCCTACCTCTGCCTGTCATGTCTGAGATCAAAAGTGTGTGCCACCACACCTGGCATAATGCTTCTTAATGTGTCACCTTACCCAATCCTCACAAGAATCCTGTGTGTGTTACGTTGTCACACTATTCCATGCGAAGAAACTGAGGCTCAGGCATCAGGTGTAGTCGTTTCATCTGACCCTGGAAGGCTAATTTTTTAACCAATGTGCTCTGCCTCCCCAAGACTCATGAGTGTTCACATTATGTGGGCTGAGTTTACAGATTTTCTGATCTTTGCTGTAATTTTATTATGGAAAACAGAGAGCCTCAAATCCAGCCCCAGGTTTCATGGGCCTCTTCTGTCATTCTTTCCAGCATCAACCTTCAAAGACTGTTGTGAAAATGCATTCGCAATTTGAAACGTGCCATGTAAGCTGCAAACAGGTCATTAATTTAAACTAGTGTTGATTTTTCAGACTACTAAGAATAAAACGAGTCAAGAGCTTGAGGGTTAGGTTTCTTTAAGTTAATATGAAGATTAGTGGAACTTTCCCCTTATATAAAGGCAGAATGAATAGTGCCTTTGACAATGCAAATCTTCTTAAGCAGAAGTCCTCTCTAAAGCAAGATAGACCAGACTCACGTGGGAGCGGATGGAAGGGTGAGGTGCATGTCCTGTCAGTTGAACTGACAATGAACGCCTACGGAGGTGTCTGTGTCCACCAGGCACTCTCTGCGAGCTTCCAGTATGGTCAGACCTGTCACACTGATGCTACAGGAATGTCCTTGTGCTCATGAAGTCATTGCTTCACCTGTGGGCTTTATTAAATGCCTCTATGGCCATGAGCCATGTCAGGCACTGGATATACGGGGCTCCTCCAGAACCTCCAAGACCAGAAGGAAAGCAAGACAAGAAAGCCACCGGGAAGTCATGCTGCGGCTGTGGGAATCCATGCAGACTTCTGGTCCAGGCTTGTGTGGGGAAGCAATCCAGACAGCTCCCTGGGGGAAGCATCAACAATGGGACAAAATGTCACCAGAGTTTAGAAAGAGGACTCCTTGGGAACCAGAGTTGGAGGGTGGAGGTTTCCAAGGCAGAGGATGGGGACACGTGAGGAACCAACCATGGAAGCCCTGGCACCAAGGCAGAGTGTCACAGGCTACAGAGCCCGTGTGGCGCCAGCATCCCTCCATGTGGCCATGCCCACCTCGGCGACACTCACAGCAGGCCTTGCTGGGAGGCAGTTCTCCCTGCTGCCCGTATTCCAGACTATTTCTAAAGGTGTGTGCACAGGAGCAGAGGGAGATGTCGCCTCCCTGCAGAGCTGAGTGCACACAGACTTGCAGCCCATGAGAAAACAGGTTCAGCTCAGTATTGATTTAGATTCTCCAGACAAACAGAACCAACAGGATATTTATGATCATAAGAGGGTATTTGTTAGATTGATTCATATGACCTGAGGCAGGCTGGAGACTCTGGGAAACTAACAGCTGCTGAGTCCATGAGGAGAGAGCCTCAGAATGAGGAGAATGTCCAAGATGCAGGTCCAGGCTGGGGCATAAGTCCCGCAAGCCCCTGGAGGGTCATGGATGTAATACTGTATCTAAAAGGCTGCAGAGTCTGGGGTCCAACGACACAGAGCACAGCCATAGAGGGCTAATAAGAGCTGGCTTCCCTCTCTTCTGCTTTCTGTTCCATCTGAGCCCCCAGCCTAGAGATCACTGCCAGTCTTATTAAAACTACTTCCAAAGACATACCTGATTTGTGTTCAGTCAATCCTGCAGGATTGGTCAGCTTTCTATCACTGCAGCAAATTACTTGAGATAATCAATGTAGAAAAAGTAAAGGTTTATTTGGCACATGGTCCATGATTTTGGATCCAGTTTCTAGAGTACCAGATGACAGTGGTGGGGAGAGAAAGGTGGGGGTGTTCAAAACCTCTCACTGCATGGCTGGGAAGCCGAAAACAAACACAGAGGAGTTTGGGAAGTTCCACAATCACCTTTGAGAACCTAGTCTTGATGATTTCAAGACTGCCCGCTAAACCTGACTTCATAAAGGTTCCAGCACTTCTCAATAGCACCGCCCTGGATACTAAATCTTAAACGCACGGACCTTTGGGCATCACTCAAAGTCCAAACTTTAGCAGCGATCCTCAACCCAGTGATATCAACAACCAAACCTAGACCATCACACACTTGGTCCAGTCCTTTACATGCAGCCCCATGGGAATTGGTGCTGAGGGAATGAACAGGCATTAAAAAAAAAAAAAAGCTGATACTCTGGCTACTGCCATGGATGTAAGAGATAAAACCTTTGATCCCTCACCTAGCAGCTGTGACATCATGACTGTGGTCTAAGCCATTGGTTCACACATGGTCTAAGATCTCAGAGCCCTCTGAGTTGTGTGTGTGTGTGTGTGTGTGTGTGTGTGTGTGTGTGTGTGTGTGTGTGAGAGAGAGAGAGAGAGAGAGAGAGAGAGAGAGAGAGAGAGGAGTGTCACAGGACAACGTCAATGTCTTGGTCCTTTCCTTTCACTTTGAGGCAGGTTCTGTCTAGTTGTCTGCCACTGAGAAGACCAGACTAGCTTTCAGCTTTGGGATTCCCCTGCCTTGGGCCCACCCATGGCCACAGATGTGTTGGGATTCTAGATGTGTGCACCACTATGTGTCCAGCTTTTCTCATGGGTTGGGATTCTAACTAACTCAGATTAACAGGTTTGCAAAGCAAGTGCCTTTAATCACTGAGCCATCTCCCCTGAACCCCAGCCCCCAGAGCTCTTAAAAACCATGCACTAAATGCTTTTCTCATGAGACTCATTTAATCCTTTCAAAAGTCACATGGAATGAAAATGATTACTATTCCTATTTGGGCACGAGAAAGAACATAAAACAGCCCCCAAAGTCAGTTGATGTTAGATCATAAAGTGTTTTAGGCCTGGCTAAGGAGTTTGAAGCTTTAGGAATTGAGCAGTCAGGGAAGCATTTTAAGGGGGAGAGGAACATGAAGAAAGAGAACTTTCCAAAGCTCTTCTGGCTCTAGTGTGTTCAGTGAACTGGGCTGCGAGGAAATCCTGTTAGGAAACAGGCCAGCAACTATGAGGAGACAGGAGCAGGATTCATGATAGGTTTGAAAGATGGGTTAAATGTACCCACAGTGGAATTTCACAAGCCTAAATGTCAGGCCTGGGACAAGACTGCCACACCAATGGCTCCAGGGAAAGGCTGGGAGACGTGACTTAGCAGTGCAACCCTTGAGAAGGGAGCCAAAGACTCCAGAGACAGGCAGCCTGGGGTGAGTCAGCAGAGAATGCATTGCCAAAAGGGCCACTGCGCAGGGAGGCCAGTGTGAGGAACTGAGGGAACGGTGGGTGCAGCCCTGGCCAGATCTCCCATGCCAGCTCATAGCTGATATTGGGCACTGTCCTGTACCTGCTCTGTCTACTGCATTATGCTCACACTGCGATGCAGCCTCCAACAAGCTCGTGGGGTCTTATAACCCTTCTGGCTTGCAGACAAGGAAGCTAAGAGAAACTTGCAAGAGACAAAGCTAAGGTCCAGACCTGGGTCTAGTGTCATCCAAAGATCAGGTCCCTAAGCACCCCACCAGCGGCTACTTTCTGAAGGACAGCAGAATGAGCTCAGGAGAGACATGCAAAGACAAGAAGGCAGTGAGGAGCCAGGACACATCGGGTGTGTAGAGAGGACCCCAAATGAGAAGCCATGCAAACAGCATGGAGGCTGTTCCCACAGGAGCCATGTACACGGCTGTGTGGCTCCTCAGTGACCCACCAGCTCTCATCTTCCATCTATGTGCCTGGGATACCCAGGTATCCTTTCAGGCCAAGCCCATGTCGTTTCCCCAAAAGTCCTCCTTGACTTTGTGGGTGCTCCTCCTCTGTGCTCTCAGGAGCCCTTGAACTCCCACCTGTCCTCTCTTTGTACCCTCAAGGGCATCGGCTGTGTTCAACACCCTAGGATCACCCTAAGGACACGCTAGGCACATAGTTGCCTAGGATGTTGAATGAGGACAACCAGAAGGTCCAATAGTCAATAATAAAGCAAGTGTTCTCCATAGAGACCGCGAAATGATCCCAGGAACAATGATCCACAGGAGACTGGGAACGGGAGCCCAAGAAAAAGTCCAGCACAGCAGCGCATCCTGGTTCTGGTGAAACAGACTATATTCTGGAGGGCGGAGCTCTTCCTGATTGGCTGGGCAGCTGCCTCCAATGCCATTCAGGGCCCAAGGGGAACAGAGACAGGAAGAAACAGTCCAGCATGAGCAGTCATCCCTGGAGTCAAACCAGGTGGAACCAAGAATGGGTTTCCAAGCAAGGGACTGGAGTTTCATGAGTGCCGGGGCTAGCATGCCAGCAAATAAATAAATAACCAAAGTTCCTCCCTTCTCTCTCCAAGCTAAGGTAGAAAGCCAAGAGAAAAAATGAATAGATCAGGCCTGGAAACCTTTATGAAACTCTTCCTGAATGCCTGGCCTTAAGGGATAAGCAACACAATGAATCCCAAGTAGCATGAAATGGTCCAGCTCATTAGAAAGTCAAGAGAAATCCCAACTCAATTTTCATGATGTGTGTGTGGCATTGCAGTCAGCTGCTTCCTTGTTGCTGGCATAAAGAACCCGGCCAAAAGCAGCTTGTTGGAGGAAAATGTTGATTTTGGCTTATAGACTCAAGTGAAAAAGCTCCATCATGACAGGGGAAACGATGGCGTGAGCCGAGGCTGGACCTCACTCCCTGGCCAGCATCAGATGGAAAACAATAACAGGAGGGAGAGTATGCCAAACACTGTCAAGGGGAAACTGGCTAGAACCCCCCATGGCCCCCGACAACACACCTCCAGCAAGGTCCCAATTCCAAAATTGCCATCAGCTTCCATTTCTCTACAGGCCAAAAGGTTGGGGGCCAGAAGCCCCCTCTGTTTACCCAACTGCCTTGAATCATCCAGCAAGTGCCAAATGAGTGCATTCAAGGAAAGGACTCAAGATGAGGGCACAATGCTAAATTAAGACAAGAACCCAGCAAAAACCCTGGACAGGTTTTCTGAGCCATTCCCAGCTTCTGGTCCCAGAAAGCATCTCACTAGGAAGAGAAGAGCCTGAAAGATCCTGGTTTGTCCTTTAGTGTCTCAGCAGCACTGGGTATGAGAAAGGCTGTAGTTTGGGTCAACTAGTCTTCCTGGGAGGCAGACTAGTACAATCTGACAGGGCATGCTGTGCCGGCATCCTGAGGGCTTGAAGTCTGAAAGGGAGGTCCTCAGCCATCTCTTTCCAGTGAAAGTGCACCCTGAGCCTTCACCCAGCTCTCCAGCCAGCTGGGAAGGCCATGGGCACTTGGCCCCACTCCCTCGCACCCCTGCCCCATCTACCTCCCCCTTTGACATTGGGAGCCAGAGGGGGCTTTCTGATGAGGACCAGAAAAGGAGTCTGTTTTCCTTCACTTCATGGCTCCCCATCCTGTACTCAGACTCCAAATAGCCTGTTGCATAGGGTAGCTGGGAGAGATCATTACTGCTCCTGGAGCTTTGAAGGCCAACATGGTCTGTGGTGATACAGGTGTCAAATGCAATGGTCAGCATCAATAATAACCTGTACCGGAGGCAGGGCTCAGCTCCTTGGAAAGGTAAAATCACCCCACCGTGTTTTTCTACCTGCTGAGATTCCATCATTGTTAAATTTTGTTCTGAAAAGAGAGCATACCATGTGGTGGGGTTGGGTGCTAAGCCATAGGCCTCCTTCAAAGATCACGAGACACTTCTAGCTACAGATGGAGAGAGAACACAGATTACATGCTCCCTGAGAAGGAGGAATTCAGATGTCTCTCTGGGTGCCTAAGCTGGCCCTGCCTTCTTTACCTGAGCCATTCTCCCCGTAATCCTCCACATCAGGACACTGACCCTCATGGACTTCCTTCAGTGTGGGTTTTCCAACCCCAGGGCCATTACACATGCTAGTTCATCTGCCTAGAGGGCCTTTCTCCCACCGAGACACTTCCCTGAGCTGATGTCAGGGCATCCTGGGCTTTTGAAGTATGATGGCAGGTGCTCCGTGCTTCCCTTGTGCCACATAGACACTTATTCTATGTCTGTCCCCTGCTATGCTGGAGAGTCTCTGGGCACTGTCAGAGTTCAGCTCATCCCAGTACGGCCATATAAAACCAGGTTCAAATCTGGCTCAGACCAGCTAATTACTATGTTGGGCAACTCAGCATATCTCTTATTTCCCTTTCTCTACTAAACTTGACAAAGTGAATAGGTACTTACTCTGTACTTTACACCTAGTCCAACTTAAACTGAACAAGGACTGGAAGGTTTCCCAGTCAGTGTAAAGGAAGAGGGAAGGTGCTTCTCTTGCAGGTGAGCTCAGAGCTGGAACAAGTGGAGGAATCAGATGCCTCTAGACATACCATGTGTCCTCTTAAAGAATGAAGGGCTGGCACCCCTGGGTGGGCTTGAACCACTAACCTCTTGGTTAACAGCTGAACGCACTAACCAACTGCGCCACAGAGACATGACAATATGACGTACCTTCTGTTGTTTAAATTCCACTGTTGTGAATACAGATGGACTTCCATTCCTGTCATGTACCTCCTCATCCTCTTGGCTACAGAAGAAAGCCATGTAAGCCCCATTGATAATACCTGCCCTCAGCCACAGTGATTTGTCCAAGGCTCACACAGACCTTGGCCAGGCCTGGCACAAAGCTGCCATGGGCCTTTCCTGCCTCAAGCTGTAGGAACAGACTTTCCTGTCTCTGATCACAGGCTGTAGAACCAGAAGCCTGCGCTGTGCGTGGATTGCTCTATACTTTCACGTGTATACATTCCCTGCAGAGTCAGAGGAGGCCCCACAGCATGGGAAGATGAGGCAGGAGCATTACCATCACACTGCTCCTCCCAGACAGAAATCCCATGAAGGACTTAAGTGCATTCCCATGTAAGCTTGAGCGCCTGAGGGGGGTGGCGACCCTGAGAACTTGAATCAC
>PVHP010018002.1:0-25144 GCA_004024765.1 Zapus hudsonius | reverse complement strand
GTCTAGTTTGGAGAAGGTTCTATGAGCTGCTGAGAAGAATGTATATTCTGTAGTCTTGGGGTGGAATGTTCTGTTAGTCTCTTAGCTCTAGTTGGTCCATGGTCTTGTTCAGCTATATTATTTCTATGCTGATCTTCTGTTTGGATGATCTGTCTAGAAATGACAGTGGTGTATTAAATTCTCCTACTATGATAAAATTGGATCTTATTTCTGTTTTGTTTTGGAGCAAGTTTTGCTTTATGCAATGTGGTTCACCTGTATTTGGTGCATACATATTTATGGTGGTGATATCCTCTTGTTGCATCGTTCCCTTGATGAATAAGAAGTGCCCTTCACTGTTCTTTTTAATTAATTTTGGCTTAAAGTCTATTTTCTCAGATATTAATGTATCCACACCTGCTTGTTTTTTTTTTTCCATTTTCTTGGAAGATTATTTTTCATCCTTTCACGCTGAGGCTATTGCTGTCTTCAGAGTTGAGGTGCATTTCTTGAAGGCAGCAAATGGAAGTGTACATTTTTCTGATCCACAGTTAGCCAATATATTTTATAAGGGAGTTAAGTCCATTAATATTCAGAGTTATAACTGTGAGGTTTGCTTTGAAGCCTGCCATGGTGGAGGGCCTATGGGGTTTGATGCCTCAAATGTTATTATGAGCCCAATAATTTTGGTTATCATGCTTGTTCTCTATTGGACTCTTGAGGTTGGTTGTTCATCTTTTTTTGTATGGAATATCACCTGCAGTGTCCTCTGTAAGTTTGGCTTTGTGTTCATAGAATCATAGAGCTTGCTTTATCATGGAATATTTTCTTTTCACCATATGATATGAGGGATTCCTTTGCAGGATACAGTAATCTGGGTTGGAGGCCATAATTTTCAAGGCTTTGAAGAGCATTATTCCAGTCCCTTTGGTCCTTCATGGTTTCCAATGAGAAGTCTGAGGGCAAGTCTGATGGGATTGCCTTTATATGTGATGACCTGTTTCTCTCTAGCTGTTTTATTACTCTCTCTCTTTGCTTTATGTGTTTTGCATTTTAACTAAGATAGGTCTTGGAGACTTTCTTCTTTGGTGCTGTTTGTTTGGAGTTCTGCGAGCCTCTTGTATCCAGACTAGCCTTTCTCTTGTAAGAGTGGTAATTTTTTCTTCAATAATTTTGTTGAAAATGTTATCTATGCCTTTGGCCTTGGTTTCTTCTCCCTCTGTTATCCCATGATTCTGATGTTTGGTCTCTTTAGGGAATTCCATCATTCCCTTATATTTTGTTCTCATGATTTTTTGAATTTATTGAAGTTTTTGGATTCCCTATTAATTTCTTCGGTTTTGTCTTCAAGGTCTAAGGGTCTATCCTCCAAGGTATTAACTGTGGGGTGAGGAATTCTAAAGAGGCTTTTAAGAGCTCTGTTTGATTTTTGTTTTTGTTATATTTTTGCTCTTAGTTTCCATCTCTCATAAGTTCCAGCTTCTAGTCTAGTTTTGTTTTTGTTAATATTTCCTGGAATTCATTCTTGCATTTGATTATGTCCTCATTTAACTTAGCTCATTATTGAGCTCCTCCTGTTGTTGGTTTATCATTAATTCACTTACTGATTTTTGGAAAACACTGATTTTTCTTAATTAAGTCAAGCCTGATGGCAAAGCTTGTGATTCTGAGTTCTACTTTATTTAGGTGTTTTTTCAACTTTTTCCAGCTCAGCCAATATCTTGGTGAGGGTATTATTGCAGTTTTGACCTGTGGGGTTATTTTACTCTCATTTTGAGATTGTATTTCTATTGTGTCCCCTACATTTCAGTAATAATTTCCCTTGTAGGATTAAGGGCCTTCATGAGAGACTAACATGTTGCTATTTTATTTTTTTCTTCATAAGTATCTTCCTATTTCTGAAAAAAAAGATCCAATTTTCTCAATGAAGTAGTCAATGCAGGATCCGGTAGGGAATTCAGTGAGTGTTTTTTTCTGGGTTCCAGATTGGTCAGGACAGTGTTGCAACCACAGGTGCCTGAGTTGTAGGGGTTACACATATGCCAACAATTCTGGACTCGTGGCTGGTATGTAAGATGTTTTGGAGGGCAGATATCTTCTCTGTTTGTAGTCATCACTGTGTCTTGCCACTGTGGCTCAAGGAGATACAGAGCATTACTACTTGTCCCTCTTCCTCCAATGTATACCTGATGCCCTCCTAGCAGGTGCCTGCCAGAGAACTTCCATACCCTGCTGTGATGGTTAGGTTTTGTTGTCAACTTGATCTTTTTAATTATCTTGGGTGGGTCTTTGAGGATGTTCATAGGAAGGCAGCCTCTCAGTAGGGGGCAGGATGTAAGGGAGCTCACAGGAGGTAGAAGTAAAAACATCCTTTCCTGTGTGGGCCATGCAGGAAGGAAATTCCAGAGGCTCAGGAAGCCATTAAGTCTGGGATAGAATTGCAAGACCCTACCCTAGAGCTATAAAAAGGTGAAAGAATTCTCTCCTTGCCCCTTCTGCCTGTTTGCTGTTCTGTGTGTGTGGTGTTGGTGATGGGTTTCTCTCTCTCTGCTTCGACCTGTGAAAGGGGAGCAGCCTCTTTTGCATTCTGGAACTTCCCCTGTATCTATATACAAATAAATAAATTCTCCTATAAACCATGCCTGGTTTGAAGATTCATCCCAGTGGGCGTGTGGCTAAGACACCTGCTTACATATTAAAAGAGCCACCCTGGGGTATCGGATGGTGGGTGCATTGTGTGTATGAGATTTTTAGGGATGTAAATATCTTATTCCTTCGGTGATTGATCTACTTTTGGTATGAGGTGGCTTGGTGTGGCAGGTTTGGATGTCATGCAGGTTATATGTCTGTCTGATACTATTGGCTTGTGGCTAATACTTTAGTGTTTGGTTTAGGGAAGTACAGATTAGGTAAATAGGCTCCAAGCGGTTCACACCCCTCTACAATCCAGGTTTCAGACCCTTAACACTCTTGTGACCCTAAGCACAGGACTCAGACTCACTTTTCCCTTCACCACCTTGCATGCACTCCAGGCTCTGAACTTCAGGGCCCCTCTCCAATCCAGGTTTCCCATGCCTCACATATGCTGATGTGCCCAGAGCCTAAAACCAGTCATGGTCCACATACCACCAGTCTTGTGTACACAGGATCAAATATACTGGTATCCTGAATGGTAGGTCCCCATGCTTTCAGGTCACCAGTCTCAAGTTCACAGGTGCTCATAAGTCTGGGTAGCACCACCTTGGTAGCCACCAACAATTTGAGGTATACTAGTCCCAAATACAGTGACAACACTAGACTATAGCTCACCAATAACCTCTCTCACCTAAAGCACCCTGTCCCCAGACCCACTCTTCTCTTTACTGGTCTGGAGCAGCCAGACCAGGTGCCAATGCCTAGAATCTGAACCTGCTGCACAGCTCTCCTCAGGATACTGGGGTTTGGATTTTCTGGTGCCCCTAGAACTGTGGTCTGCACAACCAAGCTCTTTACCATCCTGGAGCTCTCAAGACCCAATCTCACCTTGTTTCTCACTGATTTTGGTTGCCCAGACCCCAAGCTCACTGACAGCACTAAGCCAACACTCACCCTGAAACTCTCCCTCCTGGAGCACCCTGTCCCCAAACACTCAGGTGTCCCTAATGCCCCAGCTCCCCAACACACAATGTCCCTCACCCTCACCAGCCTTTCTTAAGAGTGTTTTGTGTTTGTGAAGCTGGAGTGGGTGGTGATTTCTCCATTTTGTCAATGTGATTCAGACAGTTGGGTGTGTGGCTGTTCCCTGCCAAAGCCTGGAGTTGCGGGGTTAGGACTATTTATCTCCCAAAGCCCTGGCTGGTTCTAAATTCCTAACATAGCTGGAGCTGTAGTAGAACATTTCACAGTTGCCTTTTCTACAGTAGTTGTTGCCTAGAGGTTATTTACCACTGGAACTTAAGCCTCTGGTCTAAGCCTGAAGGCTAATTACTACAGGAGCTGAGAAGAGGTCTGGGGAGAAATTGCAAGATGGTGAGAAAGAGGGGGACTAGCATGGATGATGGGGATGGCTGGGTGCGGGAGGGGACAGAGAGATAGAGACACAAGTCATCTGGACCAGGAGTGGCCTGGCAGGGGGGAAGAATGATTTGCTGGGTGGAGGGGAGCAGAGGGAGAGAGAAGCTTGCATTCCCTGGGTCCACCAGGAGGGTCTGCTGGCATGGAAGAGCAGGTGTCTGGGTGGGTCAAGGAGAGGGAGCGAGCAGCTCCTTGATTTCTTTTTAAGAGAATGAGTGTATTGCTATTTTATGGAAAATTTAATGATTTTCATATGTCAGATTTATATACTTCTACAATCAATATCTGCATAGATACTAAAAAGTTCCTTAATTAAACCAAAATAATCCAACCTATAAAGGAGCAAATAATCTAAATAGATACTGTAAAAATAAGAACAAATGACAAATAAATATATTAATATATATTACACATATTCATATATTTTTTCTTCAGAGAAATGCAAAACTTCGATGTAATTCCACTAATGAATATTGTAAAAAAAAGAAAATTTAAGAAAGACACAAAAAGCATTGTTTCTTAGTGGAAAGGGTATGAAAGCCCCTTGGTGAGAAGGTATACTATGAAGCTCTGATGCATTAATGAAGCCTCAGTGATTATGGATAACCTCGCTGAGGTTGTCCCTTCATGGACTGGAACTACAGAAGAGAAATAAGATAGCTTGATGGAATTATGCAATATGGTCATATTTTAACATTCCCAAAAATGATTGTTATAAAGAAAAAAATGAAAAGCAAAATATATCTTAATAATTTTGTAAAGAAAAAAGAATGTTTGTATATTAGTGGTATGTACTGAGAAAATACTAAATAAACAGGAAAAAGGAATTTTGTTGAATCTTAAATAATAAGGAAATCCTGTTATTTCCAGGAAAATCAATGGGTCTGAGACATTGTTACATGAAATATGTCATATGCAGAAAAAAAAAACATTTTTCTACCCTATGTGAAAACAGAAACAGCAACAAAATTGTTTCAAAAATAACCAGAAAGTAGAAGTGACACTTTTAAAGAGTGTGAAGAGCATTAGAGAGGAGTGAGGTAGAAGAAGAAATAATGGACAATATTGAAGTACAATATATGCATATATGAAAATTTTTCAGTGAGACACACTAATTTATACACTGAATGTATACATAATCACTATATTATCTTGGTTTAAAACTGAATATTATCAACAAATTTGGTTACTAGGTAGCCCTAGGCCCTTAATTCTTCAATATCAGGGAAATATAATGAATAAAATAGCTTCTTGTTTTTCTATAGACAAAACAAGAATGTGTAACAACCAAGAAAAAATAGCCCAATGGAAAGCAATTATCTAAATTATAGAGAATTTAGTATTTTTGTTCAAACTTTCAACACCCACTTGATTCAACAATGTGGTTGAAGAAGCCACCAATTGCGGATTTATCATTTGGCATAGGAGGGAAAACAGAAGCTTTTGAAGTTCTCTGATTTTTCTGGGGACTTCTGAAAGATGAGAACGTGGCTAAATACAGATCTAAGAACATTGACAAATATAAAAATGCATTATTATAATTGGTACATAAATACTTTTTATACCTTCAAAGAATTTTAAAAGGAACATAAAATATTTTTTAAACTGATAAATATGAAGTAATACGAACTTTAATACATATTATGATACTGTTAGGATCTCATGTTTAATCTTCATACAGCCATAAGTAAAATACATACAAGCTATGCTGCAACCCTATTAACTGAAAACAACCCTATCAACTAAAACCTGGAAGTGATCAGCCACAAATATCAACAAACACATGGACAATAAACTAGCAAAAGCTAATACTAAGTGTTTTTCTATCATTAATGATCATAAATGTGAATTTTTCAAACTCCTCAAACAACAGTCATAAATTGGAAGGATAGATTTTTAATAGATAACACTATGCACAATAAATGATAGACTGATATATAGATAGATAAAAGGTTATGTATGAAATATATTATTTTCAAATGGAAAACATATTATATTATATCAAGTATATCTTAAATAAAAATATTCTTGCTGCCAGAAAACATATAATAAATAGATTAATAGTGAATACATAGTCATTCTCTCTCTCTGACATATATATATATCATTATCATCTAAACATTTTTAAGCAAACTGATAGACTATAAAGAAATAATAAGCATGTCATTATTCAATTTAAAATTATGAATAAGACATCCAGACATAAGACCAATGGGGAAATATTGAACAACAGTAAAAAAATTATTTTGACTTACAAGACATGCATCTAACACAACATCAAATAATAGCAACTTTTTGAAATATATGTGAACATAAAGTTGTACTCCTATTGCCACAGTTGTGAGAAGCTTTTACTAGTTTGTCTTCTGTGCGATGATAGGCTATACCTACCCTCAAGTTGTGAGCCAAAAATAATCCTTCCTCTTTTAAGTTGATTCTTGACTAGTATTTGCTCAAGAAAGTAACATATATTTCAAAAAGTTGCTTAATATTACTAAACATTAGGAAAATCTTATCATCAAAGCATTGAGTAGACACTACTGTTAGTATAAATATCACTTACTCATAAACATAAAACATGTTAACAAAGAGGACAGATAGATAATATTGTACATGATGCATGTTTACAAAATAGCAGTACTACTATGAAAATTTTATGTGTTCTTCACAATGAAAAACAATCAATAAAACTACATATAGTATAGCTGTTAAAACATTGAGCATTTGTTCAAAATAAATCAGTACCTCAAATATATCTGAAATTTCCTGCAAATGAATTTAGTTAGGGTCACTTGCATGAGATTCCATGAGAGTTATTTATAAGAACATGGGTTACCATACCACCAAAGCAAATGACTTAGACTCTCTGAGAAAACATTTATTTCAAGGAGTTCCTCATAGAATGGTGAAGATTTATGAGCCTGACTCCTATCAAAGATGGAATACTGATGGCTACATTATTTTTTGATTGTTTGTTTGCTTGGCTGTATCTTTGTTTTTATCTTTATTATCCAGTTAGATACACTGACTGAGCAAATAATGTGCTGGTATACCAATTTCTCCGATTTCCCTCTTCCCTGTCCCCGATCATCTGGGTGTCCTCCTCTGTGGGGATGTACATGTACCAAAAACCTCCATGTATAAGTTTTTTGTTGTTTCTTTTTTTAACTCTTTATGGATAGCTCCAAAAATTATAGAAAATAAACCATGATAATTCCCTCCCCACCCTCATTTTCTCCCTCTCAAATCCACCCTTCATCCTAATTCCTCCCTCTATCAGTTAGTCTCTTTTTTGTTTCAATATCATCATCTTTTCCTCCTATTATGAAGGCCTTGTGTAGGTATTATCAGGTACAGAAAATTTATGAGTATCATGGCCATTTTGTGTCTGTAAGATTGCACTGCTCTACCCTTCCTTTGGCTCTTACATTCTTTCCGCCACATATTCCTCCATGGGCCTGTGACGGTGAGATGTCTGCAGGGACCACCCCTCCCCTTCCAGCCCCTCCCCTTGAATGGGAGGTGTTTAGTTAGAGCTATAACCTAGGTGCTAAAAGTGATTGGTCAGATATGAACCAATCAGCTGTCTCTCTGATTCACCTGGGGAGGACTTAAAACTAGCTTCCCTAGAGGAAGTAGGCCCCTCTTCCCCCACATGGCAATGGAGTAGGACTGCTGACCCAGGCCTCAGTGAGGTAAGGCCTGTACCACCTTTTCTCTCATGAACCTCTCTTTCTCATAAAGGGAGCTTTCTGTTATCTTTTCTTGGGCTGTTTATCTAACTAAATAGTATAAGCTCTGTGAACTCTCTGACACGTGTTTTCCCCACACTGGTGGCAGGAAAACTCTATAACTTCCCACATGATAACTGGGAAATTTCCCCATCCAACTCCCCTTTTCCTAATCTACTAAATTAGAATAAATTGTAATTAAAATGTAATTCTGTCCCTGTGTACAATTCTTTGGCATTAGAGGACAAGAACTCAGAGTAGGAGGAGGGGGAAGGGAGGATTCTTAAACTCCCCCCCCCCCCGTTGCTTACAATTATTAATTATCAGCAGCCTGTATCAGGCCCTGAGCCGTAGAAGGTGTGATAGAGGTGTCTCAGTGCTAAATGTTGCACTGTCACTTCTCAGAACTGTGGTGCCTTAAGAGTCATCCCACTGGACACTGCCATCTGAAAAGAGAAGCTTCTCTGGCCCAAAGTGAGAGTAGTATTAATATATACATATACTCCTTAAAAAGGTGCTTATAAAGCAGTTTGGTGTGCATAACATGTGTATTTAGCCAAACAACAGCAGGTGTTACTCCCCAGGGGCTCATAACCTCCCTCCCATAGACTTTTCACTAGGTCTTCAGTGCCAAGCATGTATTCCCGCCTGTGGAGAAAGCCTCTAGTCCAAATAGACAGCAATTGGTTTCCCCCACAATGGATGTGCCACTATTGCCCCAGTTGGCACATTAGGCCTGGCTGGCCAGTCTTAAGGATTGCAAGCTGCACTGCTGTTCACCACAGTTCATGACTTCTCTCTCCCGTAGGTTCTGGTGGGCACCCAAAATCCTAGAGAAAGCTCTGTAATGTTTTGGGGCCTCAGGCTCCTCTTTGGCATTGCTCACTATAAGGTATCCCTTCCTTGGCAATGAAATTATTCTAGTAACAATCTATGGTTTTTGAGTTTGCAATCATCCAAAGAAGTAGATTTCCTTATGGCTCATTCTAAAATTATTGAATTTTTTAACCCTTCATTCACCCTTTCTTTACATAAGTCCTTCCTCTGACCCCACTAAGGCCATTGCATCCCAAGTAATCAATTCATCTACTTACATATGTACAGTACTCTCCCCTTAAGTCTTCTCTCTCCTCCCTCCCTTTGAGCTCCTTTCTAGCTTACTTGCCTCTATTACTGACTTTTACTCTAACTCACATAAAAATCTCAATGTTTATTGCTAGGATCCTTCTTGTGTAGGTTTTATGCAAATGGGTTTATGAGAGTAAAGATTATGTCATAGCAAAAAATAACAGTCATGAAAATAAAAAGGGATATTGTTTGGATGAAGAAGGGGTTCAGTGGGACTAGCAGGGGATAAGAGAAGATATTGTGGGTGAATATGATCATAAATGAATAAAAAGAATGAAAAATCAATAAATAAATCATCTCTTAGTATATTTAATATGAGAAAGATGATGTTCAGTTTAACATTAAACATCACCCACAAAAAGACAAGAGGGAAATACAACTGAAATGCCAATCAGTAGATAAACAAAATTTTGAAAAACTGTCAATTGTGTCCAAATGAATACAATTCATTGATAGAATGAATATATTTTTCATAGACTACCATTTTGGATGAAGTTTAATATACAAAGCAAAGGAAGCTACTTACAGAAGATAAATATTGGATAATTCCACAAATAGGAGTTGCCCAATATACTAAATCTCCCAGAAATAAAGAAAAGGGTATGAATTATCAGGAACATGTAGAATGGGAAAACATTCAGGTACTACATAATTTAAGTTGTGTACAAAAGTATAGGAACTAATAAATTGATTAAACAAAGTACCAAGGTCCAAATAAAATTTTAAAAATCACTTTAATTTTTATGTAATAATTGTGAATGATTTCAAGAGGAAAGTATGAAATGAATTATGCTCAAAATAAAATAAAAATGAATAAAATATTTAGGAGTAATTTAACTAATCAGGGGCAATGAAATATACTGAATTACTATAAAATGTAACCAAAGACATTAAAGATTGCATTAATAAATATAAAACCATCTCATTTTCATGGGTTAAAAAATTTAATATTATTTGGATGTCAGTAATAAACACAGAAATCTTCATATTCAATACATACATTATCAAAATCCTAATGGCATTTTTCTCAAATATATAGAAAAAAAATCTGTTGAAAAATCTGTTCGTGATATCTCAAGGAACCAGGAGTAACCAGGAGTATCTTTAATAAATATCTTTATGTTTTAGAAAATAATAGAAAACCAAGTCTATTTGGCAGTGATTTCTTGGTTATGACATGAAGAGCCCAAGTTAAAAGAAAGGAAATATAAACAGAGAAATTATGCTCTACAAAGTGAACAACTTTTATGAATCAAAGGAAAAACAGGAAAATTTGGGAGACAGTGTTCTGGCAAGATGCTTCTTATATTCAGAAAATGTAAAGAACAAATATAACCCAGCACCAGCAACATATTCTGAACAAAAAAATTACTAAACATTTGTCCAAAGCAAAGGATTCCCAAGATAGTGAATACCTACTTAATGTCTTACAAAACCACAGAATAAATAGTAGTGGGTCTGTTCTATTTTCCATTTTGAATTCATATAATTTTCTCATCCTTTGTTTTTGTTGATATTCCTCCACCACTTTCTTCTCTGCCTCCTCCCTTGTCCACCCATAACCCTGCCTCTTTCTCCTCCCCTTTTCCAATATCATGTCATCCATTCCCCTTCCTTGACACCTTTTTATGTAATTTTATGTACTCAACACCTACTTATATGTACTTTTATGTACTTATATGTAGTTACTTTTATGTACTTAACACCTACTTTTTTATGTCCCTCTTCCTTAACACCTACGTTTCTCTTTCATGATACTATTTCTAGTTTCATGAGTTATGCCCCCTCACAGTTACACATATTTACCCACTAAAACATTTGGAGCTGCATAGAAGAAATATGCAGTATTTATCTTTATGAATCTTGGTCAATTAATAAACTTCACATGTATCCATTTTCATAAAAAGTTTCATTATTTCATTTTTTATGTCTGAATGAGATTCAATTGTGTATATATACCACATTTTCTTTATCCATTCATCTGTTGTTGGGCACCTAAGGTATTTAGACTGGTTTCATTTCATTGCTATTTTGATTAGTATATCAATAAACATAGATACACAAGTGTCTCTGTGGTATGAAATATAACTCAGTGCATATATACCTAGGAGTAGTAGTTATGACATATGATGATTCTATTTTAACTTGTTGAAACACCTCCACACAGATTTCCATATTGTCTGCAGCAATTTTCCCTCCTCAGCAGTGTATAAGGTTTCACCTTTCCCTTCATCTTTGCTGCATTAGTTGCAATTGGTTTTCTTGGTTATAGCCATTCTTATTCAGGTGAGACTGGTGTCTCAAAGCAATTTTTAATTTGCATTTCCCTGATGGCTAAGTGTTTCTCCCTTTTAAGAAATGCCTGTTCAGATCACTAGTTCATTTATTGATTTGTAGTTTTGAGGAATTTGGGAGTCTTTTTAGTTCTCTGTCTGGAGTTTTCATCTATACACTTCTAGGGGGTCTTCTACTGAGTGATTGATTTTTCCTGGAACAGAAATATTGGGTTGGTTTTTCATGAAATCCATTTTGCATTGAGACTTACCCATCTGGAGAATGTTCTTGATTGGGTATTTCTGGCACACCTGTGTTTAGTGGTTAGTTTTGGCAAAGGTGCTAGAGTTCAGTTTTGGAGACAGTGCTGCTTCATGGATTGGAGTAGGTGAGGTCATCTTTGTGAGATGATAGCTATTTGGTTAAGTAATGGTTAAATAAATAAAATAAAAAAGAGGACTAGATATTAAAATGGGCTGGAGAGGCAGAAGGACTATCAGATGAAGGTGCTTATTTGCAAAGCCTGCATGCCTGGGTTCAATTCCCCAGTACCCAGGTAAAGTCATATGCAGATGCACAATGTGGTGCATATGCCTGTAGTTTGCTTACAGCTACCATGGACCCTGACACACCTATACTCACTTAACCACTCTTATCTATCTATCTCTGAAATAAATATAAATATATAAATGCAAAGTGAGTATGAGGAAGAGAAAGTTAAAGATAAAATATCTGATTATCAAATAAAAATTATATAAAAATAAAAAAATAAGACAAAAAAGCACGTATAAAATATGCTTACAAGTAAAACAAACTAAAATACTGAAATGTAATAAAAAACACAAAAGTAGATAAGAGAAAAATGGAAAAGCTTTAATAAATGAAAAAAAAAGGTATAGCTTGCAGGGTCTTTTTGTATGTCCTCATATTAGAATCTGCCAGGTGGCAAATGTAGTTAGTTACAAGAGGTGAATTTTGTCATTGCTACTATTCAAGGTGATGATGTATACTGGGCTGAGGGCAAGTCAAGAGTTACTTGTCTGCTTCAGGGCCACATTCACTTTAGAAAGTCACTTTCTTTGCATAGGTGGAACTAATGCTAGCTACTTTCAATTTTCTAGATTGTATGTCAGATTCTCATTCATTCCAGGGAGTAAGTAGTTCATTTTTGAGCTGAAGTGTGACTCAGGGTGTAATAGTGATAGGGAAAGCCAATAGAGCACTAAGTCCAATACTGGAAGTAGAGATCCAATGGAAGAAACTCATCCGTCTGCAGGCTTCAGTACTTTCTGATCACAGTTGGCAGTAAGCCATTGTGGTAGTTTTGAATAATTGTCCCCCAAAAGAATTAAGGATTTATTAAAATTATTAATTGTCTCCAGGCTTCTGGCTGGAGGAAATGCCACTTTGGCCTAGCCTCCTGGGGAACTGACCCTTTCTAATTTGGATGTAAAATACTAAGGATAGATATGCAAAAGAAGAGCCAGAACCCTGACCTGGAGTTCTGCATTTTGTGAAACACAGTGTGTTACAGTGTGCTTGCTTGGTGCTGGCCCTGGGCTTCTGTCTCTGTCTCTGCTTGGATCTGTGAAAAGGGGCCAGCCTTTTTCCTTAACTTCCCCTAGATCTGTTCAATAAATTTTCCTCCCCAAATCATTCCTGATTTGAAGATTCATCCCAGCGGTATGTGGCTGACTATGACAGCCATCTTAAAGGAGGATGGAAATTTTGGAAACTAGAGAATTCTGCTAGTTTTAGTATGAAATTTCTTATTTCCATCAGCAGCAAACCATATGCAATAGAGAAGAAAATTTGGTAACCAAAAATCTACTGTTTATGGGCTCATATATGTTAATTTCCACGCTTATACTTAGGTGGCATTTGCTCCTCACTATAGAGTGTCGGACCACCTCCTTCAAACTGATTAATCTTTTCAGTGTACCCATGTTCTCATACCTCTAAAATTGCTAGTAGTCCATGCACCCACCCTCATGTAATATGGTATAACTAGGCTCCATGACTTGTGATTGTTTTCCCATTTTTATGTTCCAGACAAGTTTTTCTCAAGAAATAGACCACCTCTCAAGATGCTACCTGTTTATAGCACTCTATGATATAGATAATGTCAAAATGGATTTCTTTTTCAATGCTGGCCTGACACACAAACAGGGTCATTGTCACAATTCTCCACTTCATTGGATTTAAGACTTGCAAGAACTGTGGACTTGTTTTCTTTTTAGGATCTGAGTGAAGCAATTTTTTGTATTTTGCAGTGTAGCCATTATTTTGTCCATGCTTTGCACCTCTTCTGTTGCCTCTTTCTTGATTTCTGAAACTCTTTCTCTCATTATTTCCTCAGAATAAGTTATCTCTGTTGTCTCCTTGAACTTTCTCATTCACAGAGTATCCTGGTGACAGCTAGCAATTTACCATCTCATCCTAGCAGTCCTACCTATAGTGTCAGGCTTAATCTTCTAAAAATAACGTTGGAAAAAGTAAAACATTTCTGGGAAAAAGTATAAACCCATGAGGTCATATCTTAATCCGTCAGAATATAGAGATTTCAGGGACTCAAGAGTGCTGTTTGTTTTTCTTTTCAACAGACAAAATAGTAAGTTTATAAATGCATAACATGAGATAAATTGAATCACATTTCACAAAGTAGTAATTCTTACAAATTGTATAAGAATCACGTTGAATAGATACTTAAATGCAGAGTCAAATGAAGATCATCAATTTTATGTGGTATGAATATCTGTATATAAAAGAAAAATTTGAGAATTGACAAAGTACAGAGAAAATATATTACTAAATATGTCTATCTGAGTCTAATAACTGTTTTATTTATGAGTTTACATCATCAAATTAAGAAGTAATACTGACCAACTGACATTATAAAAGGATTTCTTTACTATTGACTAAACTACTCTTTTTTTCTTTTTTTATCTTGATTTTTGCCAGACTGAATTTTGAATTTGGAGCCTTGAGAATGTTAGGCAAGTATGCTACAAAGAAGATATATCCCCAGTTCTTCTGATACAAGCTGTCATTAAGTTGGCCAGGTTGAGCTTACGCTCATTCCACAGGCATGATTTAAACTTGCAGTCTTCCTGTCTACACATTCTGAGTTGCTAAAATTATAGGCCTGCATCATCAGGCACACATATTTGAATTGTACAAATGATTTTCTGATTATTTAGTAGAGTACGATTCCAGGATCACCAAAATTAATTGCACCTACAAATTAGAAGAAAAAAAAAATTCATCCTTTAGCAATGATGCCACCACTTTTAAAGCCATTCACAGAAGCCTCTTCCTTTTTAAAAATTTTTTATTAAAAAAAAAAAAAAAAATATATATATATATATATATATATATATATATATATATATTGTCCATAATGAGTTACATTTTTTTAGTGGGCCAACAATGAGTTGTTATCCCCAATTCCTCATAGGCCTCCCCTCCCCATCCCCAGTCAGCTCCATATCCTCCTCCTTGGGCCATTTGGATCAGTCTTTGTGTCAGAGGACCATGGATAGCCTAGTATTCAGCCCGGTTCTCCTGATCCAAGTGTGTTGTTACTGAGGGGTGCCATGCCTCTGATAATCTCCCCCACCACGGCTCTCACAATCTTTCCGCCCCCTCTTCCACTCAGTTCCCTGAGTCATGGTGGGTGAGTATTAAGGCTGTTGTAATGTTTTGAGCTTAGGGGCTTTTGTGTCAAGAATCGTTGGTTTCTGTCTGACTGGCTTATCCTGTGTTGATTGTATGGCCATGGCTGTGGGTCCCTTGTTCATCCCGTCATTCTCTGCAGGGTTCCATATGGATCCTCCACTATATGACTGTGGTGGCTCCTCTCTTGCCAGGATCTCAGCTATCTGCCTGCTGTCAGTTGGTAGGGTTATATGGGCCACAGCTCTCTCGCAGTATCCTGAAAAATACAAACACAATCTCCATCAGAGAGTGAAATCAGTATAGGTTAACAAATATATACCATACTGGATTACCTAAATTATATTTTTAGTAGCCTCCCCATCAGTCGCTTGCATAGTGCATCTTTTCTTGGGAGCCCAAGAGTACAGGATCCGGTGCATAGCTGTTGATTGTCTCAACCATGCCCAGGCTCCACCATTGCACAAGTGCTCCTTTCTTGGTTTGCTGTTCTCTCCCATTAGGAGGTGTGGTTAGCCTACTCATGGCCACAGACTGTGTTTCATGCAAGTGGTCTCTTTACGCCATCTGTCTTTGATCTGCTTCCCATGGCAGCTTGTGTATTGCCTGTAAGCACTGCACTAACTGCCTTCTGGGGGCTGGATACCATTCCGGACCTTGAAGGGTCTCTCGATGTTGATTGGTGGCATTCTGTGGTTTCATCAGCAACAGGGTTTTGCCTCAGACCTGGGGAGGGTGTTCAAGAGCTTTGACAGAATTCTGTCTTGTTTTTGGAACCTCATGGGTCACTTTGGTCAACAGCTCAGTGAGGGAAGGAACCAGTGGCCGGGACCTGGGGCTATCAGACTGCTCAGTTGTTCACAGACTTAGACACTCTCCCCTACTTCTCATGGCCCCTCTTGCCAGTAGACACCCACTACTTGCTCTGTAGGTTACAGTATGCTAGTAAGGATTTTATGTTTTTGAACCTAATTTGGTTTAGCCTCATGCTTAAGCCATTCCCCTCCCCCTCCCCTTACACCTCATTCATAACCTCTCACTTCTTTCTACTAGTCTGCATAGAGTTTACGGTTACCCTGGTTAAGGACTGCATATGAGGGAGAGTATGTGATGTTCGATTCTCTGTTCTTTTGAGTGTTCGCTTTGTAAGATCTGATCAAAGTCAGACCATTTTTTTCCTAAATTTTGATATTTCATTTTTCCTTTCAGCTGAGTAGAATTCCATCGTGTAAATATACCACAGTTTCGTTGTCCATTCCTCCATGGATGGGCATTTGGGTTGATTCCAATTCTTGGCTATTATGAATTGAGATGCTATAAATATATGTACAAAATTTTCTGCATCGAGATGTGGCATCCTGCGGGTAGATGCCTAGTAGAGGGATAGCTGGGTCCATTGGTAGTTCTATGTCCATTCTGTCTAGGAGTCTCCACACTGCTTTCCATAATGGTTGAATGAGTTTGTAATCCCACCAGCAGTGAATGCGGGTTCCTTTTTCCCGCATCCTCGCCAGCAATGATTGTTGTTGGTTTTCTTTATGATTGCCATTCTGACTGTGGTAAGGTGGTATATCATAGTCGTTTTGATTTGCATTTTCCTGATGCTTAAGGATGCTGAGCACTTTCTTAGATATGTCAAGGCCATTTGTGTTTCCTCCTCTGTGAATTCTGTTGAGATCAGTGCCCCATTTTGTGAGGGAGCATTTTGGGTTTTTGCTATTAACTTTTTTGAGTTCTCTGTAGGTTCTGGAAATTAGGCCTCTGTCTGAGTTGTAGCTGGCAAAAATCATCTCCCAATTTGAAGGGGGTCTATTGGCTCTGAGTATGGTTTGTTTGTCTGTACAGAAGTGTTTGTGCCTGATCAGGTCCCATTGGTGTGCCTGATCAGGTTGCATTGGTTAAGTGTTTGTTTTATTTCCTGGGCTGCTGGAGATTTGCTCAGGAAATTTTTCCTTACTCCTGTTTCATGTAGAGTTCCTCTTATTTTTTCTTCCAGGGTGTTCAGGGTTACCAGATTTATATTAAGGTCTCTGAGCCATTTGGAGTTGATTTTTGTGCATGGTGAAAGGAGTGGGTCTATTTTCATTTTTTTACACTTGTTTATCCATTTTGTCTAGCACCATTTCTTGAAGATGCTATTTTTGGCCCAACCTCGATGAAGCTGCATTGTTGGGGGCGGGGTTATGGGGGTTATAAGCCAGCTCCCCCTTTCCAGTATTTTGCACACCTTCCTGCCACTGTTTGCAGTGCTGTGGCAGAGAGTCCAGCCCTCTGCTCATGCCATCAACTTCCCTGCCAAGATGGAGTCTCCCCCCGAGTCCGAAACCTAATAAACCCATTCCTCCACAAGTCGCTTTTGTTTGGGTTCTTTCTGTACAGCAATTAGGAAGCTGACCACAACAAATTGGAAAAGGTATTTTCATTTTGGTTACTCTATAACCAAATTTCCCTAAGACATATAGGTAAGAATGGTGTTATTTAACATTTTAAATTTCATGATATAATAGAAGCCACACTCTAAAATGGAGAATAATCTGTCAAAAATTATGTGTGCTCTCTGGGCATGGTAACAAACAGGGTATTCTTATATAAAAGAAGACTTGAAAGAAGTTTAAGTTTAATGGGTAGAAGATACTTAGAAGACCTTAATTTTTCTGTCCAAGTTCATAGTCTTCTCGAGTGAATTAATATTTTTCATTTAGTAGACACATAATCACACTGGATTTTCCAGAATATGTTTATTATCTGTTACTATTATTAAGTATCAAAGCATGAGTTCTACATATATTTTTTCTTACAATTTTTCTATAACACTGGATTTTATGCAAGTCATAATTGAAGAACTCTATTTGTGATAGAATGTAATAATAACTTGCTTTTCCAAATATTCACAGAACAGTTATATACTCTTAGAACACAGTCCCAGATACTTCAAGGGGTAATTATAATTTATTCTTTTTTTTTTCAGGGTTTCTTAGTGACTTTTTTTTTAATAAATTTTTTTATTGTCCATAATGAGTTACAACATTTAGTGGGCAAACAATGAGTTGTTATCCCCAATTCCCCACTGCCCTCCCTTCCCCCCTCAACTGGATAACCTCCTCCATGGGTCATCTGGATCAGTCCTTGTGACAGGGGACCATGGATAGGCTAGTAATCAGCCAGGTTCTCTTGTCCGTACCTCTGGATAGTCTCCCCCACCACGGCTCTCACAATCTTTCTGCCCCCTCTTCCGCATATTTCCCTGAGTCGTGGTGGATGAGTAATAAGTTTGCTTTAAGGTTGTGAGCTTAGGGGTCTTTGTAGTTGCAAAATGTTTTATAATTTAGGAAGTTATTTCCTATATTATTATAAGATCTGCATACAACAAATTGAGTAGTATTATGTTAGTAACCCAAGGATTATGATGATTTTAATACATATAATGATTAATACCATATCTATAAATAAAATTATAGTTTCTAGTTCTTATTTTACGCTGTGGCCATAACTATGATTCACATAATACCCAAAGAAGAAAGAGCAAGAAATTGCTTTAAAATGTAGAAAAATTATGTTTTAACTATACATTTTATTATGTTTTAATTTCAGAATCCTACATTCTTTAAACCAAAAGAAATATTTTATCCAAAGTTTATTATGCTTGTTTTTCTAATTCACAATCAGTGAAAGTATAAGCTAAAGTTATCAGAAGGAATGTTCTAATGCCACCATTTGCTACAGGTTACTTTCAGTGTGTATCTAAAGTGAATCCTGATTTTGTATTTTGGTAGTCCCTAAAATATAGGATGTAGTTTCAAATATCAGAGGTATTTATTGAATTCAAATGAGTTTTTCTTTTAAATAATTAGCAAAACTTTTGCTAACTCTATTGGGAACATCCATTATCAAGTTTAGAACACAGAAAAGGGAAACATGCAGCAAGCCATTCTTTCAGTCGCATTTTAAATGCTTCTCTTAGAAAAATGATCCCAGTTCCATACCAAGAAATAATATTTTTATCTAAAATGCCAGCATTATGACTGAAAGCCACATGAGTTCTCCTTATTGAATTGTGTTGCTTCCATTCTACAACTTTGTTAGTGGTTCATAATCAGTGTAGAAATGATAGGGCAAGCTTCAATTCCATTCCCTTAAAAACTAGCTATCAGAAAGAATTCAGTTCAAGTGAAGTGGGTAAAAAATACTAATTTCTATTGAAGTCCTTCCAATTTTCATACTTTTCTATGTTGCTTGTGAAAAAGAATTATATTTCCTTTCTATTAATTGTTTCATACTTATTTCATTTCTTTCAGAGAGAGAAAAAAACACTCACTGGATGCTATTTTCTGATTCTTTTAAAAAAAATAAACAGATCACATGTTCTCCAGAAGTGATTAATACAAGTGATAATATCAGAGAATCTATTTTAAAGGATTCTTTGTGATTTTTCTTTTAAATTGGTAGGAATCATGTCAGAGATGTTGATAGCAAAGATGACCAAAGCTACAAGTTCAGATTGAAAGAAGCAACCATAATTTGACCTAATTATAGGTTACCACACCTTTGGAAAATCTTAGAAGTTTGCCTTGTCAGTTTAGCCTAACTGCAATTAGTTTCTTTTATTTGAGGTGAAATGTACTTAAAACATGCACTTTTTAAAGGACATAAAGCAGTCAAGGAAGCATAACACTTAACTTCTATTCATCTAAAGTATATATTCCTATGCAGAGAGAGCCTGGACAGTGTCAAATGAAACAAGCAATTAGCTGCTTCCTAGCAGTAACTGTACCATCAAGCCAGCCATGATTAAGAATGATACAGCACATCATCATTGTCAACACCATTCAGCCAATGTAAACCTCAGTTAGAAATGCACTTGTCATAGAAAAATGTGCCTTTGATTTCTATTGCACTTTCCCAGTAATTGATGTCATCAGTGGCAGGTTATTATTACAGTTGAATAGAGTTTCAGTAATTACTTTTGCACAGATTCTAACAGATTTTAGATTGAAGGATATTCTGACAGTTTGAATACTCTTGACAACAATTACCTTTTCCTGGTTAACACTGATTCAGGAAAATTAAAAATTAAATCTGTTCAGAGGAAACATGTATGTCACTAGTAAGTACGTTGATACAAAAAATGTGTAAATTGCAGAATGACTTAGAATTTTTTTCCCAGTTCTCTTTCACTCAAGTATTTTTGAAAATCAGCATTAGAGGAGGGAGCTACAGACTGTCTTGGATAGTTTAATAGTAAATGATGTAGAATGATTGAAACTAATTCTCAATCCAATTACTAGATTCTATGAGTAATTTTACAATTACTAACTGTACACTGCATAGTTATGATGAAGAAAAGTGTGCATGCGAAGACCATTGCACATATTATTTGTGTATTCATGTCTACAGTTACCTATTCATATATCTAAATTCATATAAGAAAGTGACGGGATAAACAAGAGATCAATCACCACAGCAAGTCAGATAACCCATGCAAGGTCAAGGAGACAGACACCAACAATACCAGCACAATCCAGGGCAGAGGTCCAGAGATACTTAAGATCTCATCAATAAAGCAGACTTAAAACTCACCCACTATGACTCAGGGAACTGAGTGGAAGAGGGTTTGGAAAGAGCCATGATGGGGGAGTATATCCAGAGACATTGCCCCCCTCAGCAACAACACACAAAGGGGGAAAAAAGGAAAAACTGGCTACCTTTGGTACAGTTCATGACCCCCTAACCTATGGACAGATCCATTTTGTGCACTGAGGAAGTACCCAGTGGTAAGAGATAGAGAGGAGAGAAACAGGGACACCTTCACAAGATTTACTCAAACAATGTATGTACTTGTTCATAATAATGATAACTTTAAAAAATAAAAAATAAAATAAAATGCCTTTTTACAAATGATATGCAATTCCTAAATCAGAGAATTAAAATATTCTTTTAATAATTTTGTATTTTATGACATTAATATATAATTGTATGAAATGGAGAGTCTGTAAAATTTTCAAAATCATTTAGGATTAAAACACAACTGTATCACCAACACTCAAGAGGATTATACATAAGGAATGTAGGTTTGAGGTCAGCCTGAGATTCAAAGTGATACCCTGTATAGTAGTTTGAATTCAGTGTCGCCCACAGTCACATATGTTTGTAGTTAATTAAGCCTTATAACCAATCCCCAGAGACTGGTGGCAATTTGCATTGTGGAGCATTGCTAGAGGAGCTGTGTCCCTGGGAGCAAATCTTGAAGTTTACATAGCTCAGCTTCCACTTGCCAGACATACCCAGCTCACTCTTGTTGATGTGACAAGATGTGACACCCCAGCAGGCTGTTATGCTTCCCCCACCATGATGAAGCTTCCTCTGGAATCTGGAAGCCTGAAATAAACCCTTGTCCTGTCAAATGTTGGTTCTGGTCAAATGTTTCATCCCAGCAACTAGAAACAGTAAGACCCTGTTTCAGAAAAATCAATGGCTTGGGAGTAGGTAGAGTGGTAGAATGTTTGCCTGTGTTGTGCCAGACAATGACTGGGATTCAATACCCAGCACTTCAGTGTACAAAGGAAATCACATTTTGAAAGTATGGACTTTTGCTCATGAGTGAAACCACAGAATAAAATCATGATAAACTAAGCTACAAGAAGAAAATAGGATAAAGGTCCCAATAAAAAAAAAATTGTTCTATATTATAAAAGGATTTCCATAGAGTTTTCAGACAGTAAACTATTCTTGAAATAACGGAATGAGGAAAACTAAAAATTGTCAGGAAATTACATAACATACAAGTAGTATATGTAGCAATTAAACTATTTTGGTGTTTCTATTCTATTATATATTAGATTATGGAAGTGACATATTTAAATACAGAAGAAAATTTCTTGATATGTCAGAGACCAAATGAGAATTAACATTTGTTCTATGAGATAGCATCATAAATGTCTTATATCTTTAAATCATTACAAACCATAGCTACCAGAAGAGGTTTAGGGTATACCATATGTTGACTGTATTCTTTATAGATATGGACAAACACTTATTATTGGATAGATTGTTCTTTCACTGCACAAAAATCATATTAAATTATTTAATATTAGTGCACTTGTCAAAACAGTATTATAGTTTTTATTAATTTGTTACATGAATAGTTTTCTTATTAAATCAAATCAATTTAGACACTATTAATTTAAACGATGTTATATTACTCAAAACAATGTTATATAAAAACTGAAAACTTTGTTAAGACTTGGACCTATTTTGTACACTGGGTAGGTTAGTACTATAGCTGGGTCTGTGGTTGAAATTTTCACATTTTTCTATATATCTAAAAATCTAGAAATAGGGCTTGAGAGATGGATCAGTCCCATACTCTTGGGCTCCCAAGACAAGATGCACTATGGGAGCGATTGACGGGGAGGCTACTAAAAATAGAATCTAGGTAATCCATAATTGTGTATATTTGTTAACCTATACTGATCTCACTCTCCGATGGAGATTGTGTTTGTATTTTTCAGGATGCAGCAAGAGAGCTGTGGCCCATATAACCCTACCATCCGACCACAGGCAGATAGCTGAGATCCTGGCAAGAGAGGAGCCACCACAGTCATATCGTGGAAACTCCATATTGAACCCTGCAGAGAATGATGGGATGAACAAAGGACCCACAGCCACAGCCATTCAATCAACACAGGATAAGCCAGGGTGACAGAAACCAACAATTTTTGACACAAAGACCCCTAAGCTCACAACATTACAGCAGCTTTAATACTCACCCACCAAGACTCAGGGAACTGAGCGGAAGAGGGGGCAGAAAATAGATTGTGAGAGCCGTGGTGGGGGAGACTATCCAGAGTCATGGCACGCTTCAACAACAACACACTTGGGCCAGGAGAACCGGGCTGAATACTAGGCTATCCACAGTCCCCTGCCACAAGGACTGATCCAGACATCCCATGGAGGAGGATATCCAGCTGATTGGGGATGGGGAGAGGGGGCATTGGGGAAATGGGGTAACAACTCATTGTTGGCCCACTAAATAATGTAACTCATTATGGACAATAAAAAATAATAAAAAAATGTTTTTGGTCCTGAGTTGAATTCCCCACTCCCCAAGTAAAATCAGATGCACAACGTGGCACATATGTGAATTCTTTTGCAGTGGCACTATGCCTTTGAGGTCCATTTGCATATTCATTCTCTCTCTCACACCCTTCTTGCAAATAGAAAATATTTAAAATAAAAATATAGAAATATCCTATGATTTCAAAGCCCTAGTTAATATCTAGTTTTAAATAAGCTTAAGAGAAAAATTGTTTTTAGAATACTTATACATTTAGTATCTTATATATGCTTTCTTTCCATAGTATAAATTTGTATCAAAGCACATTCTATACCCAAAAATATTTTGTTGCAAATTAGTTCATATAGTTTCATTTCCTAAAAATTGCTGTGTGCCTAATTTATATAATACACAGTATATACAACCACTTTATACCATATAAAGAATTAAAACTCATTATAAAATGATGAGACAGAAAATGGTTGTGGTGGATTCATTCTGGTGTCCCCCAGAAACTCATGTGTTCTGAGTGCTAGAACGCCAGTTTGTGGCAATTTGAGAATTGGAGCCTCCTGGAGGCAGTGTGTTGTTGGGGATGGGCTTATGGGTGTAATAGCCGGCTTCCCCTTGCATTATTTGGCATACTCATCTGTTCCTGTTGTCCACCTGATGTTGGCCAGGAGACAATTCCCACCTTCTGCTCATGCCATCATTTTCACTGCCATCATGGAGTTTGCCCTCAACTTTGTAAGCTAAAATAAACCCTTTCCTCCTATAAACTGCTTCTGGTTGGATGTTTGTCACAGCAAGGAGAAAACTAACTGCAAGAATGTACAAAGTACAAAGTACAAAGTTGAAAATATAATCCAAAATGTGTTCCTATGGAATTTTAAAGAAACAAAATTTACTGCAAATTAATAGCAAGCAATAAAGTTGCAAAGGTAAGTGGCAAATAACTTGATTAGTGTTACAGCAGAAGTGGCCCTAGCGATTGTCCTTTGCTTCATTATATGGATGTCAAAAACTTGGCATTAATGTGCTTCCAAAATCAACGAAGAGCATATAAGTTTCATATACTTTATTAGCTGGATAATAGTCCATAGCATGAAGATAAACATTTTGACAACAATTTTTGTACTGATGAATATTCAGGACTTCAGTTTTTTTCTCACCAATTAACTCTGATTCCTGACAGTGACAGACACGTAATTTGAGTTAAAAATATACTTAAATAAATAAATGAAAAGCAACAGTTTTAGGTCTATGTATAAATTCCATAAAGAGAGAGCTCTGTAGTAATCCACATTATATGGTTTTTGTTTTAGAATATAAAATTTTTTGCTCTCGTAATTTAGAAAATTGACACAGAAATAGTCTTAAAATTAAACTCCAATAGCCTTATTCTGTTACTACATCAATTCTAATTTATAAAAATAACTCTATAATTGTTTAAACAGTTCTTTTAACATCTTTAGTAAATTTAATTGGGATTACAAAATAGTATACTTATAGTTTTATAATCATTTTGACTATTTTGAAGCCTGGAAAATTTACAATTTTTCTGTTTTTTTCCTCACAATATAGGAACATCATTCTTTGCATTTATCTGATAAGATTTTATTAAGTTTATGTTCTTACATATATATAAGATTTTTACCTTAAATTGTAAATAAAATATATATGTATAAGTTAATGAGATAAAATTGATGCCTAAATATATAAAATGTTTTATATGTAAAATATTAAAGTAAACATATCTTTATCATTAAACTCTCATTTCTTTATGTCATTGTGAATAGTCATACAACTATGAATAGTTGTATGACTATTCATACTATGAATAGTTGTATGACTATTCATACTATGCATAGTACCTAGAACAACTTCTAGTTGTAACATATTTGTAACCAAATTCTCTTCATGCCTCTTCTATTCATATTCTCCCAAGACTTTTCTCAAAATTACCATTTTACTCTCAAGTTCTCCAAGACCAATGTTTTATACTTAATACACAAGTGAGAGCTTCCACTACTAGCTTTTTTTTGCCTGCCTTGTATCACTTACCATAGTGATCTCCATATTAGATACTTTTATTAAAAAAACTTTTAGTTTTTCCTGTAAATTAGAGATAGTATTTCTTATCCCTTCTCTGTGTGAAAAGAAAATTTAGAAATATTTGCTGTATTATGGATAGATATTATAAGTCAAATTTAATCTACTCTTTTTTTTTTCTTTTTTTTTTTTTTAATTT